>PVIH01020555.1:0-32032 GCA_004025045.1 Sigmodon hispidus
TAGCCACAGAATGTTCCTGTTATTCTATTCTTTATAGTTACTTCTTAGTTACTGTTAAGCAAACCAGAACATCTATTTTACTTTGGGAGAACATCTACTTTTCTCAGGGTCGTGCTGGCTCAGTGGTTGGTTTCTCAGCAAGTTCCCATGGTGGCCTTTTGTTAGAGGCCTAGAGGCTCAAGCCAGGGTCTTGGTCCCTGACAAATCTGGACTCATGGGCACTCACAGAGTCTGAACCAACAACCAGAAAGCCTGCCTGGGACTGACCTAGGGCTTTTGCATGTATGTTACAGTTGCATGGCATGGTCAACTTGTTAGATTCCTAATAATGGAAGCAGGAACTGTCCTTAACACTTTGGATGACTCGTGAAATCTTATTCGTTATCCTTGATTGTCTTGCCCAGCCTTAATACAAGGGAAAGTTCTCAGTCCTATGCAACTTGATATACCATGCTTTGTTGGTAGCCATGAGAGGCCTGAACTTTTCTAAGCAGAAACAGTGAATAGATTAAGGGGGTGATGGAGTGGAGATGGGAGGGATGAAAAACTGCAGTCAGGGTATAAGATAAATAATTGTTAAATAAATAATAAAAATGAAAAAATTATAACAGAAAACTGATTCTGTGTGGTTCAGGCTTTTACATGCATAAAACTCATCTATACCTGACTAGATAGAAAGACAAAACGTTAGGCTGAAATTATAGAAATCTGAAATGAATCATTTTCAAAAGTGAGACTAGAGCACACAACCTAAATATTTAATATTAGTAATACTTATGCATACTGTATGAAGGCCATATTATTAGGAAAATCTTTATAATCTTCTGAATTCTACATACCCCAGCTATCCAGACAAACCCTGGCCTCATATTCCATAACTGGAGGGTCTTTGTACCCAGTTTCTCACTGGGATCAGAGCTTAGCACATGGAGAATCTAAACAGTCCTCCACAGTCTCAACAGAGTGTCTGAATAGCTACCCTGTGAAGCTAACTGATCTTAGCCCACCATTGTTAATATCTAGAGAGAAAAAAATTCTCAAAAAAAAAAAACAAAAAAAAACAAAAAACAAAACAAAAAAAAAACAAACAAAAAAAAAAAAAATTCTCGACATCCTCAGAAGTTTCTTAATATAAGTATTTCCAGTTGTTGCAGATTATTTTTAATATTTGAAGGCAACACATAACATCATAATAAGTAGTAAGATTGAAAATCTTATTGGGTAAATACAAAATAAAGAAGAAAAAAAGAAAAAAAATAAAGAAAATCTTATTGGGGAAGTGTTCCAATGAAAGAAGTCTTTCTCTATACTACCACTTCCCCTTTGTCCCACATGATCCTTTGGGATAACAACATAAGGCAAAGAAAGAAAATCAGTATTTAGACTCAGTTGTATTAAGGAATTTTCCAACATGGAAATGAGTGGAATGTTTCTTTCTTTTTTTCTTTTTTTGAGTGGAATGTTTTCAACAGAATTTTATTCCAATTGTAGTTATTTTTAATATATATGTTCTTATACTTTTAAAGGGATACTATTGTTAATACATTTACATTATAAATTATTTTAAAAAATACAATGCTTAATTTGCTACTAATATATGCATTTAATTATCAATATTAACATTCATAATTACTATAGTAGTAGTTTTCTATTTTGCTTCATCTACTATTTTGTCAAAGATATTTATCAACTAAGAATTTTAAAAAAGAATAACTGACAACATATGCTTCTTAACTTTATGGAGCTGAAACCTCAAATTTATTATTTGACAAATGTAGTGGAATTATGTTGTTACATTGTAAATACTTGTTCTGACTACTGGTTTAATGAAAATAATGCTGATTGGCTGAAGGTAGACAAGAACTGTGGGCTGGACTACCGGAATGGGACAACTCTGGAAACAGGAAGAGCAGAGCAGAAATGCCAGAGAGAAACCAGACAAATGCCACAATGAGAGGCCAGCAGATGCAGAAGACAACTATGCTGCTCTAAAAACAGGTACGAAGCCTCATGGTGGAACATGGGTTAGTTTAAGAGCAAGAGCTAGCTAGCAATATGCCAGAGCGATAGGCTGATCAGCATAAAATTAATACAAGCATCTGTGTGTTTCTGTGGGACAGCAGGTCAGAACCTCAGGACTAGGCTGGAAAGGCTGGGACAGAAACATAATACTACAGACAAATAAATACCTTGCAGGTTTTTCTTAAACGATTAACTTGACAATGAACTTGTAACTTATGTATCTTCTATGAAACAACTAATAATGTCCTGATAATTCCAAATGTACATAATGTCTGACATGCTGTCTACTTTTGAGTTTTAAACTTTCACATTAAAAACACAATTTCTTCCTTTTCTTTCCTCCCTCTAAACTCTCATGTAACATCATTGTTCTCAAATTAATGGCCACTCTCTAATTGTTACACATATACACAATGACTTCTAAATACAATCTGCTCATTCCATAAAGTATTATTTGTAAGTGTGTGACCATTTGATATTAGATAATAACCTGGGAGATGTAATTCCTGGGGAAGACTACTATTTTTCGCTCAGCATTTCTTAATTGACTATTGTTTTTAATCTAAGGGTGAGAACCCATGAGATTTCCCCTTTTCATGTTAGCATGCTTATTGTTGTTGTTCTAGATCTGGTTTTGTTTATGTGGCCATGATAATGAAACTTCATAGGTAAGGCTTCTCTGACATCTCTAGGAGAGGCAATTACACAACAAACTTCCTTTTCTTTTGGCTTTTACAAGCTTTCTTTTCTCTATGATCCTTGAGCCTAAGGTGCAAGAGTTGTGCTGTCAATTATTCAGTTGGGACTGGGCACAACAGCATCACTTATTTATGCAGTTGGAACAGCTGTGAATTTTGTAATGGTCTCCATAAGTTGAAAGGGATATTTGTTTTATAATGGATGAGACTTATCTGTGGGTGTAAGGGGAAGTATTTAAAATATAGCTTGAAATGATGCTGGATTAGTGATTTGGCAGTTGTGAGTTCCCCTTCAAAATTCAAAACTAACCATGGGAATTGGCTAGGTTTCCAGTACCAGGAATGATTTTTATCTTATTGAGCAGGCCTTATATCCAAGTAGAGAGCTAACGGTTACCACAAAGGTATGTGTGCCGCTATTGCACCCTTACAGATATTTGTAAAATTCTGCTTATGGATGCCATTTCTAGGTAGTTCTATTGGTTTCTTTCTGCCTAAAAGGCTTGTATTTAACTGTTGATAACAAGAAAGCTAGGTCTTAAGGATAAGACATCAAGATCAGATCCAGCTCTGATCTTTGGGCTCCTGTGTCCAAATTACATGCTGTTTTCAGTAGTAGGGACTTGACTTCTACTTCTAGGAAGTAACCAAGGGCAATACCAATAGTAAACACTGACTTGGGATCCTCTTGAAAAACCTTAATCAACAACTTTAAAGGTGGCTGAGGGAGCGGGTGATTCTCATTCTTTGTTTTTATTAGATGGTCTAATACCCCTATGGGGAAATATTACCAGTTCAGACAGAGAAATTTTTTAAACTATATATATATGTTTTTGTATACAGTCTTATATGTGATATATATATGTTTAGAAAAATAGAAAATGATAATATTATTTCTTATGATTTTTTTTGACATCATTCCTGTTATTTTACCCTCTTCTCCTGTTTTGTGTGCATCTTCTTGCTCTAATTAAAGCCACCTCTCTTCCCCTCCTTCTCCCCTCCAATTATCTTTGCCTTGCTATTTTCTTCTGTGTTGCTTCTTTCCCAGCATGCTCCCTTTTTTACCTCCTTGGTTTCTGTGGTTACTCCAGATATGTGCTAAAATCTGAAGATTTGGAGCTATGAGCCTCCAGTGAGAGAGAATATGTAACATTGTATTTTTGCATTCAGGTCACCTCACTCAAATTGATCTTTTCCAATTCCATCATTTCCTTGCAAGTTTTGTGATTTTTTTTTCTTCTTTACAGTTAAATTGCATTTAAAGAATATGTGGACCACATTTTTATTATTAATTCATTAGTTGAAGGACATTCTAGTTGTTATCCATTGTCAATAGTGCAACAATAAATATGGCTAAGCAAGCATCTGTGAAACAGAATGACATGTATTTGCTTATTTTTCATAAAGTAAAATTGGATTTGTACATTTTATTATGTTCAATAGGTTTAAAATATCCAAACTAATTCTTTTTTCTATAAATTATTTTTTGCTTTATAATTCTTTTTTATTTATTTATAAAATAACAACTTTTTTAAATCCATGTATTCCCTTTATCCCCCCCCCATTCCCACTTCCATCCCCTCCTGGTCAGCCTTCGGCCTCTGTTTGCCCACCCCTTAACCCTTCCCCAATAGGGCAAAAAGTTCCAAGGTGGATCAGCTCAGCATCCACTCTAGGTAAGTTGAATTTCCTCATCCTAATATGAAGACTGGGTTAGATGATTTTACTGCTGAGTAGTACTCCATTATGTGGATACACTACAGTTTGTTAATCTATTCTTTAGTTGAGGGGCATCTCAGTTATTTCCAAGTTCTTGCTATTACAAATATTGCTGCTATGAGCATAGTTAAGCTAATGCTTTTTGGGTGTGAATGTATGTCTTTAGGGTATTTCCCCAATGGTATTGCTGGATACTTGGGGAGATTGATACCCAGTTTTCTGAAAAACCGCCATACTGTACTCCAGAGTAGCTGAATAATTTTACACTCCCACAAACAATGGAGGAGTGTTCCCTTTGCTCTGCATCCTCTCCAACATAGCTATCATCTATGCATTTAATCTTAGCCATTCTGACAGGTATAAGATGGTATCTCAAAGTTGTTTTAATTTGCTTTTCTCTGATGGCCAAAGATGTTGAGCAATTTTTCAAGTGCCATTCAGCCATTTGTAATTCTTCTGCAGAGAATTCCTAAAAAGGTTTGAACCCCATTTTTAATTGGATTATTTAGAGATTGGCTCTAGTTTTTTTAAGTTTTCTATATATTTTAGGGATCAGTCCTTCGTCAGTTGTAGGGTTGGCAAAAATATTTTCCTATTCTGTAGGCTGTCCTTTTGTCTTATTGACTGTGTCCTTGGCCTTACAGAAGCTTCTCAGTTTTAGGAGGTTCCACTTATTGATTGTTGTTCTTAGTGTCTGTGATACTGGTGTCATATTTAGGAAGTTGTCACCTGTGCCAATGCATTGGAGAGTATTTAGTATTTTCTTTTCTATCAAGTTCAGTATAGCTGGTTTATGTTAGGTCTTTGATCTACTTGGATTTGAGTTTTGTGTAGGGAGATAGGTTAAGATCTATTTGCATTTTTCTACATACTACCATCCAGTTATGCCAACACCATTTGTTGAAAATACTATCTTTTTCCATTAATATTTAGCCTCTTTGTCAAAAATCAGGTGTTCATAAGTGTGTGAACTTATATTGGTTAATGTCAAGGTCTTTGATTTGATTCCGTTGATCCACAAGTCTGTATTTATGCCACTATCAGGCTGTTTTTTAATTAATGTATCTCTATAGTATAGCTTGAAGTCAGGTATGATGATGCCTCAGGTCATACTTTGAAAAATCTATACTCTACTAACATGGAAAACTTAAAAGAAATGGACAGCTTTCAGGATATGTACCAATTACCAAAATTTAATCAAGATCAGATAAATGACCTAAATAGACCTATGACCCCAAAGGAAATTGAAAGTCTTTTTAAAAGTCTCCCAATTAAAAAAAAAGCCTAGGACCACATGGTTTCACTGTAGAATTCTACCAGACATTAAAAGAATAACTAATACCAATACTCAACAAATTGTTCCGTACAGTAGAAACTGAAGGAACACTGCCAAACTCTTTTTCTATGAGGCTACAATCACCCTGATACTCAAGCCACTCAAAGATGCAACAAAGAAAGAGACTTATAGACCAATCTCCCTCATGAACATTGATTCAAAAATACTCAATAAAATTCTGTCATACAAAGTACAACAACATATCAAAAAATCATCCACTATGTTCAAGTAGATGTCCTCCCAGAGATGCAGGGATGGTTCAATATATAAAACACTGTAAATGTCATCCATCATATAAATAAAGTGAAGGGAAAAAAACTCGCATAATCATCTTCCTAGATGCTGAAAACACCTTTGACAAAATCCAACACTCCTTTGTGATAAAAGTCCTGGAGAGATCAGGATACAGGGAAAATACCTAAATATAATAAAGGTGATTTACAAAAAGCCAATGACCAACATCAAACTAAATGGAGAAAAGATGAAAACAATCCCACTAAAATCAGGAGAAAGACAAGACTGTCCCCTCTCCCCTCATCTTTTCAACATAGTTCTTGAAGTTTTAGCTAAAGCAATAAGAGAACAAAAGGAGATTAAGTGGATATAAACTGTAAAAGAAGAAGTGAAACTATTTCTATTTGCAGATGATATGAGTGTATATACAAGTGACCTGAAAAATTCTAGCAGGAAACTACTACAGCTGATAAACACCTTCAGCAATGTAGCAAGATACAAGATTAATTCAAAGAAATCAGTAGCCCTCCTATACACTAAAGATAAAAGGGCTCAAAAACAAATAAGGGAAACATCGCCCTTTATAATAGCTGCAAATAGCATTAAATACCTTGGAGTAACTGTAACCAAAGAAGTAACAGACCTATTTGACAAATACTTTCAATCACTGAAGAAAGAAATTGAAGAGGATATCAGAAAATGAAAAGATCTCCCATGTTCCTGGGTAGGTAGGATCAACATAGTAAAAATGGCCATCTTACCAAAAGCAATCTACAGAACCAATGCAATCCCCATCAAAATCCCAACATGTTTTTTTACAGACCTTGAAAGAACAATACTCAATTTTATTTGGAATAACAAGAAAGCCAGGATTGCCCAAACAATTCTGCCCTACCTAATTCTTGATCAAGAAAAATTAAAAAAAAAAATAATTTGCTAAGGTTGAATGATGACAAATCTTCAGAAGTTAAAAAGCTCATTTCAACAGCAGAAATAGCAAAGCTTACTTATGTTGCAAAGTTTGGGAGATCAACTTAGATAAAAGCTAATGAGATTATCCTTTGGGGGATGGGATGTAGTGCTAAATTTCACTGCTGATGGTTACTTTCTTATCAAGTGGCACAACAGCATTCAGCAAACCAAATGGAGAATAACTGAAGCTCAAAACTGAAAATATTAACTATCCTATGTCTTAAAGATGGGGTTTGATTGCCACTGGTCTACAATTCTACCAGTTTTCTTAAGGTATAGTTGATAAAATTATTATTTAGCCATGATGTATAATATTATATTTATATAAATTACAAATTGGTTACAAAAATTAAATGTCCTTTACTTCATATACTTGTCATAAACTTGTACACATGTGTACTTGTACATTTGTGTGTGTGTGTGCATGTGTGTTTTTGTGACAAGTATGTGGAGAAGAGAGGGCAACACTGATTGTCCTTCTACCTTTAAGTGGATTCTAGAGATCTAATTCAGATTATTAGGCTTCTGGTATAAATGAGTTTTCCAGCTGGGCCATAATCTAACCCTACACTGTCATGTGGTTGTAGTGAGAATATGTAAGATCCACTCAGCAATTTGAAGTCTACAATATAATATGCCTGCATAAGAACAAACTGACTACAACTATTGTTAAATTTGAAGTGATGTTTATCAAGTTTCTCCCTTTCAAATATCCTCAATACTGTATCTTTTAAAAAGAGATTTTAATATGAATGTGTCTTTTATATAGTAATAGATGTTGGTAAACAAATAGATAATAAAAAATAAAAAAATCTTTAAAAAATTATAATAAAGTCAAGAGAATGTGATATTGCATCAATAGGTTACACACTCATAATTGATTTAAATGTTATATGTCCACAGAGTTGAAACAACATAACGCATATAATCTTCAAATAAACAATGATTTTTTTAAAAAAAAAAACAAATAATCTTGTTTAAAATGTATAAAGGACCTGAATAAACATTTCTTCAGAGAAGACATTCATATGATCATGAAGTACAAGGGGAGCTGGGTGGGTACAATACCCATTGTCTGGGTAATGCAAATTGAAATCTCAATGAGGTGACATCACACCTATTAGAGTAGTGATTATTAAAAAGTCAGCAGGTAACTAATTCTGAGAGGATGTGGAAAAAAAAGATACTGTGAAATCTTGGCAAGACATTATTATTACTACCATTATAGGAAACAATTTGGATGTTCCTTAGACAATTAAAGTAGAAGTACTATTTTATTCAGCAAGGCTATTATTAGGTACTCAATGGAAATGAAAGCAGTGCTCACATAGCTATCCGCACACTCATGTCAAATGCACTCACCCATAGGCAAGGTAAAGAATTAACCCTGGTCTACAGTTCAGTGGACATCCAGCTTCTCAAATACTGTAACTAAAAGCAAGCCTCAGAATTAAATGATTTTAAGCCTATACACTTAAGGATTTCTACTGCACATCTACTGAGACTTTCATTACTGAAAATTGCAATCTACTACTTGCTACTTTTCTAAGTTTATACAATGATTAATATGCAGGCTGATAATCTGGTTAGGTGTTAATTTTTATCATCAGGAAGATGTAATAAACTATTATAATCATGGCATGATGCTTTTGATCACTGGTTAGCTAATGACATTATTTCATCTGACAGGCAACTGCTATTTGAATTTGGTACATCTTCGCTAGAAAATTATTTAAGTTTGAAGCAGAAACTTTTTGTTTTTTTCAGCATTTGATGATTCAAATAATGCAGTCTCTTTAAATAAATAGAGACCCTGGTAGATGTCTTTTGCTAAGATTGGAAGGATTCTAATCAAGCAGTGGTAGTTAAAGTAATCCTGAACCTATGGTTGCAACCATTTTAGTGTTGCATAACAGATACTCTTTATATCATGTATTTAAATTATGATTCATAACAGAAACAAAATTACAGTTAAGAAGTAGCAACAAAATAACATTTATGGTTGGGGGATCACTACAAGATGACAAACTATATTAAAGGGTCACAGCATTCAGAAGGTTGAAAACCACTAGAGACAGAGGAATAAACAAATCTTATGCAAGAGATGACAACCAGCATGGCCTGTCAGAATGAACACCTTCCCAGGACTTTTTGTTAGGAAAAGCACATTACTTTGTTCTCTTTACTTCTGTAAGTAGAGTCAGCTTCACTCTACCTCCATCAAGAACAACATTGTAGTGGCCATGGTCTGCCTTTAGTTCTGACTTAGGATGGTCATGGATTTGGTTAGTCAGCTCTGCTCAGTGAAACTGCCTCTTTTTGTTTTGTTGCCAAACTACCAATGGAAAGGCCAAAGTAGGTCTTCCTAGTCCAGGTCCCCCCACAGCCTCTCAGCAGTAACACAGGCCAGTGCTCTGTGCTGCAGCGAAGACACCAGAGTACACAACTAATTGCAGCATTTACATCTACTTTACTGGCCAGGTGTATAGATACATTCCCGTGATTTTAGCACTCAGCGGGCCTAGACAAGGTAAATTTTGAGTTTGAAATCAACTTAAACTGTGTAGCAAGACGCTGTTAAAATGCAGAGTGCAGTTCTTTTGTAGGCAGCCGCATTTCTGTTTTGATGCCTGTCTGGACTCGTTCTCCATCACTCAGATGGGGAGATCAGTTGGCTTTGTACAATCTCCACAGTGGTAGGCTTATGCGTGATAGGGTGCTGATGACAGTTGGCTTTATGAAGATCCTTAAGTGGTTATTTGGGCCACAGTTTCTTGTTTATT
This sequence comes from Sigmodon hispidus, assembly GCA_004025045.1. NCBI lineage: Eukaryota > Metazoa > Chordata > Mammalia > Rodentia > Cricetidae > Sigmodon > Sigmodon hispidus. The sequence goes on from PVIH01020555.1 coordinate 9,768, forward strand.
AGGCCATGGGAAGGAAATGTTTGTCTTTGATTAGGTTTGAGTAAAGTGAAGGAATGTGTTCTTGTAATTTACTCCTCACAATACAAATAAGATTTCTGAGTCTAAAATGCTGATTAGCAAAAGGAAGAAGGGAGTTTGAACAACAGGATACATGAATAAAAATATGACTTTATTAATAATAATAATAAATATTGTTCTATAAAAATGATATTAATGAAGAATAATTAATAGTCTAGGATTACACTCATATACACTCAGGTTCATATAATCTCACATACAAACACACATGAACATATGCACATGCACACATACAGAAATCACCACCACCATCAATAACTAAATAAAGCAAATCAACAAAATTAAAAAAAAAATCTAACATAAGAAACATTTGTATTAAAATGAAGGTATAACTTCAGTGTAAGTAAAGAATTTTATATGACTATAATTCACTGGTAGTCTTAATAATAATAATAATAATAATAATAATAATGATAATAATAAAAGAACAGTGGGACCAGTAGAGACAAATACTACATGGTTCTTAAAGTTATCCACAGGAAAGATAAAAGCCATTTCTCCCTTTTTCTTGGCTCAGAAATGAACAAAGCATCAGTGAAATCACGAAGCTAAAAAACAAATTCAACAGCTGATTTCTGAAGTTGTAAGAGTCTCTCCCATGGGCAAATACAAGTGGAGGCTGAACAATTTTTTTAAAAAAGAGATTTATATTTTTATTTGATTTTACATGCATTTGTGTGGGTCTGCATGTATGTAAGTCCACCATCTGTACATAGATGTCCTGGGAGGTTTGAAGAACTGGAGTAACAGGTGGTTGTGAGTCATCATGTGGGTGCTGGGAACTGAAAATGGGTCATATGTGAGAGCCAGGAGTGTTCTGAACTGTTGAACCATTTCTCCAGTTCCAGAAGAGTTGTTATATAGGGCATATTTCTGGAATAATTTCCACTTAGATTCCTAGAAAAGGTGATGGATCAAGGTGACCCCCCTCTAAGTGAAGACTTGTTCACTGGCTGTAGCTGTCTGTTAAACAGCTGTCATGGCACCAGCCTTCTGTATTAGGCTTACCTTGCTTCTTTTCTAGAATGAGAACTGATAGTATACTTGTAAATCTGTTAAGGCTATGCTGAAAAGGAAGAGAGAAGAGAAGATAGGGGTTAGAATACTGAATAAATGTCCTACCCAGAGACAACCAACTATTGCACTCAGAGACCAAAATAATACAGAATAAAATGATTAACACAAAGAGAGGTAGAATAAAATTTCTTAAACTTTAAAGTAAAACCTTTCTATAGATTCTCTTGCAGTGTTGATTGTGGTTCAGCAGGTCAAGACCTAGACCTCCTGGTGTGCATTTATAGCTAGATCCCAGACAAAGGAAATGCTAAGTTTTGCTTGGCAATACAATAGAAACAAAAACAAAAACAACAAACAAAAAAGCTTGATTTGGGACTTTCAACAACCAACCTGATATATTTTAAGCAAAACTACCATAAAGCAATTATGAATAATGCATGATTCTAGAAGATATTTAAATGGAAGAAGCTATAAACATATCACATATGCACAAGTTTATATTTAAAGGTATTATGACTACTATATCTTAATTAGGTTTTTGCGATGATAACATATGGGAAACAACACTTCATGATACTTAAATGTCAAGTCTGTTTGCACAATAAATCAGATGATTCTGAGTAAAAGTGAATTATAAAATGCAACTAAAACATATATGAATAGTAATAGTTATTTACAAACTGGCAGTGAAAGAGATTCCAGCTAATTTAGTAAAAAAGAGAATATGTGAGAACTTTATATGGAGAACTTATTCTAAAAGTTGAGATAAGCTGATGAATACAAGGGTTTTTGTAAGCAGGGCACACACAAGATTCATTACTATAATAAATAAACCCCAGCCATTTTTTCATCTCCTATCATTGAAATCAAAAGCCAAATTTCTATTAAGAAACATCTCTTTGGCCCAATTTATATAATGTTCTTATTTCCTAGTTTATTTTACTCATACAAGGATGCCTCTAATATCCTAGAAGACAACAATTGTGGAGAACTGGGAGGTCTAAAGAAACTAATGCTGAAAAACCAAACATCAATATGCCAGCAACTTTCTGACATATACAGACATATACACATAGTACATGTAAACAAAATTAGTATACTTAGTCTGTGTCCTGTAAATATACTTAAAATTTCGTTACAAAATGCAGTTTTAGATTTTAATAAAATGTTTATTTTTTCTCCATTTTCTCATTTATAACTCAGTGGTTTTCTGTCAAATTCCATTAGGTCTTTAACTTGATAAACCATTACCTTTGTGTAATAAAGGATCTAGTCAGATGGGAATAGTCTTATAATAAGCAGCACATTTTATGACTTAGTTGACTATGGAGAAGGAAAATGTGGATGGAAGAAAAGTCAGAAATCACTGTGGGGAAAGTCAGGAGTGCAGCCTAAATAAAATGGAGTATGCATTTAGTATAGTGTCATATCAGTAGAAATACTAGTCTGATGGCAAAATGCCACTAATAAAATCACCTGGAACTTTATATAGTAAGTCAAGTAGATCCCATGGGTTAGGTTTGGTTATCATGTGAACTTTCTTCTGCTATAGCAAGTATCTGAGATAACCAACTTATTAAGAGAAAGAATTGTTTTTTGTTTGTGTATAATAACTTAAGTACATGTGCTGTGTGTGTGTATATGTCTGAGTGTATCTACATGTGTGTGTGTATTTCAGAAAGTTGTTGGCATATTGTTGTTTTGTTTCTAAGTGATATGCTAGGCCATGCCTGACTGGCCTTGTTGCTTGTGGGTCAGTGGTCATATAGTACAGAGGTGGTGTGATGTGGGGAAGGAATTAGCAGATAACTAATCAGCTAATGGAAAGTCCAAGATGTGAAGGAGAGAGGGAGAGGCTGGGGTCCCACATTTGGTAACAATGTCTTCTCACCAGGCCTCATCTCTTCACATTTTTACTAACCCCAGTATATCTAAACCGGAACAAAATTCTTTTTCACATTGGCCTTTGGAGAGCATTAAATATCTGTACATAATGTTAGCAAAACTTTTTATGTTTCCTTTCTCTACATTAAATATTCATTCCCAATTTCCAATTAGAAATTGTCCCAGACTTATTAGTTTTGATTTTCTCCATACCTATACATTCATAACACTATAGTCAACCAATCAAACAATCAATCAATTATCAATCAAACAATTAGACAATGTGGTTTTCCTTTGTTCCATGTCCTGGTTCCCTTTTTACCTTCTCCTACTTAATCACCACACTCTATGCATAATTCTTCCCCTACATGGAATGCACTTTCTAGAACTGGCTTCATGGGCAGTGTGGGTTGATTTCTGGCTGTGCTTCCTCTTTACTTCCTAGAAGACAAAGAAAAACTTGCAACTGAGCCAATGAGCTAGAAATCAGGAACAGGAGATAGAGACAGGAAAGTAGGGAGATATTCTGTACATCTTTCTTGTCTATGGCATTGATGAGACAATTTCAAGAACTGAGAAAGTGAGCGGATAATTTGCGGTCAGGCCCATGTCCACTCAAGTTTCAGTTCTGATTCTGTTGACTCTGAAAGGTTCTTTCGTTTTCTAAAATAGGCATATACACCGGGCAAATCAATTACCTGTTTTTCAAAGACATTACTGCCAAGTATGAATCTTGAGAGAGATGTTTTCTACACTAGAATTACTAAGTGAAGTACATCTCTTCTTTAGTGACTACCTCCATACCTTCAAAAAAGAGAACACTTTAATTCTGTAACTTTCAGTCAGAAACAAAGGCTCTATGAACCACAAACATTGCATCCTTAGAGCTTAGGATGCAAACCTCCTTCTATGTAGAGTTGCTTTTCTTTCTTTCAAATGTGAGTGAGGAGGGTCATGAATAAACACAGCCAATCAATACCTGTCAGCTTCAGATAAGGACAAAACTGAACAAACACATTGCCTTACATTAGACTGTGTTAGAGACAAAATGCATTCTTCAGAGACAATACCTGTGTTTCTGTTTTTATTTAAAACAATAATATTTTTAAGGTGCAAATGAGAAAAACTAGTTTTCACTTAATCCCTTTTGTTTTCAGCAGTATGGGAAAGGTGAGCACCTTAGGTTTAAATGGGGTCACAGGTGATCTGCTATTCATACTTGAAAGTAGAAGGTAAGAAAGTTCAGTTAGTTTAATAATGATCTTGGCAGAACTATTTCAAGGAAAAGGTGAACTACAAAGCTTTCTGAATGGCATCAGCAGTAATTAGCAATAGTGATAATTATTATAGTAAGCAGAGGCACTATAAATTATTTAGTGAAACCAATGGTTTGATTTCTGATATTAAGTAAATCCCTTCTGAGGTCTGAGACTGTGGACCAGGAACAATAGCCTGAACATTTGGTGAAAAGTTTCTATTTAGTTGAATTTTGCTCTATTTGCTGAGCATTTGACTATGTGATGAGTTTTTTTATTTTTTAGTTTGAGTAACAAGTTTATGTTTTTTTTTTTTTAGAAATTTTTTTTCTTCTTTATTTTGTATTTATCAAAAAAAAAACAGTAAAAAGAATTTAAAATGCAGAAGAGTTAACAATAACTATACAGAGGATAGGAATCATAAGCATGGCTTATCAAGGGTAGAAATACAAATAAGATTGCTACACATATATTTTCTTTGTGTTCAGCTTTCCCTTTCAAAAGGCATATATAGACAGTAAAGTAAACATTTACAAGGTTTTAATTGCCCTAGACACTGCTCCATAAATCTAAGCATTTCCTCTTAGTAATCATCATCAGACTTCATGACTTTTTTTCTGTTGAATTTAACTGTGGTTTTCTTTTCTGTCTGTCTACTGACCTTCTCTAGTATTTCTATTAAACCTTGTTCTGACACCTTCCCGCTTAGCTGTCCATATCGAGCCATCTGGATAATGCTTTTAGTCTTCTCGCGTTGTGTTCAGCACATGGATCTTCAAAGCCATGGTCTATGTAGAAGGAGGAACTTCTGTGTGCCATGTCTCAGTTATTAACATACTTCCTCAGAGTGTCTCTGTTATTTATGCTAGCATTTATGGTCTGTTTAGTTCAGAATCCCTAGATTAGATAGCAAACAGAGATTGTTTCACTAGATTTCTAGCACAGTGGTTAAGAAAATGTGCATCAGATACAAATGGAGGACTCATCACCTATCTACTGCATGGCTATATGTCTGCACAGTCTTCACATCATTACAGTGAATACAAATACAAGACAATAAAGTGTGTGTATGTGTATGTATAAATAAGTAAGTAAAAGACAGAGATACAGAGAGAAAGACAGAGAGAGAAAGACAAAGAGAGTGATGTGAGAATGTCTTTCTATATCTATATCTATATCTATATCTATATCTATATCATTCTTTAAATAAAAGAACTGTTTTGGCTATACCAGGCACTGTAGAAAAAGTAGGCAGAGAAATTGAAGTACAGGTAGGAGGAGGGTGGAACCAGAAAGGCTTGATCCAGCAGCCAAAGAAGAAGTATGTAAGTAACACAGGTGAGCCACGGGCCACGTGGCAGAACAGATTAATGGAAATGGGTTGAATTAAGATGAAAGAGCTAGTTAGCAATATGCCTGAGACATAGGTCAAACAGGATAAAATTAATATAAGCATTGGAGTCATTTTGGGGGGGGGCCTAGACAGTGGCTGACGGCTAGGTCAATGGGTCTGGACCACCAGCCAGTCAGTGTCAGAAACCTATTACAAGAGAGAAAAGCAGAGACCTGGAGAACTAAATTCTCATAAGATATGCAGCTTTAGGGAAGGAGTAGGCATACAGTACAGAGTAGCTGTCAATATTATTGTCAGACATTGTCATGACCAATCCTTTCTGTCTCATCCATGCTTATCTGGTCCCCTGCCTAGGAAATGTTCCCCCAAACCCAAATCTGCAACCAAATATCCCTATAGAGAGAATTCCTACCTAAGCTTATCTGTTGTTCATCTCAGAAACTAATCTACAGCTTTTGACAACTTTTCATCTGAAGAGATTTTATTGACCTTTGCAGATTAAATTTTCTTTCCATGATGTATTACAGATGCATCAAATAAGCTTTTCACCATGTCTTTCTATGTAAGCAACAAAGAGATAGGAAGCATTTGTTTTCTAAGCAGGACTACATTTGGGGAGGGGCAGAAATGAGATACCAGGGATGAAGCATTTCCTTTGAAATCCAAATAAAATGATTTCTCTTTCTATCTCTGTGTGGATGCACATTATAAAACAGTCGCCAAGGGTGCAGAATTTATCAACACTTCTTTCTTGGACTGAGAACAATAAGGATTGTTTCTTTTATGAACTGATCTTTGGCTGTCAGTCAGATGTGACTGAAGAGCATCCTCTGATGACTGCTCAGAAATCTCATTTTTAATGAGTCACAGTCTTCTGGGAAGTGCTGGTGTAGAGATGAGAACACTTTACTACACTGCAGAAGGCATGTCTACTTTTCAGGCTGACACATTCTGACTGCAGTTCTCACATAGCAGTAATGCTGGGTGGTTTTCCAAAGCCAGTAGAGCAACTCTTGGAATGTTATAGAACCTTCTGATTCCTCTCAGTTTGCCTATCTCTTCTCCCTCCAAGGACTAAACCCAGGGCTTTGCTCTTACTATCAAGTACAATACTACTGAGCTAAATTTCTTTTCTTTTTTTATGAATAAAGAACTCACATTTTCTATCCCTGTACATCCTTAATCAAGGTCCCTTCCCTCTCCCACCACATCAGGTCATTCTCTCTTCTCTACATCTCCCCATTTCCCCCATAGGCAGGCGATCCCAAGGTCCTAAGGTCCCAATATTGCTTAGTTCAGCCTCGACTCCTGGCAAATCCAGTTTTCTACCCCTAACCTCAAACTGAGTCAGGTGTTCCTCTAGGGGGAGTGGGATCCAAGGTGTCAGTCCAAAGTGTTTCTGATACCAAGCTGTTCAGTGGTTGTGGTTTGCAGCTTGGGCATGCTTTGCTTTTTTGTTTGTTTGTTTGGTTGGTTTGGTTTATTTAGAGTCCACTAATGAGTGAGTACATCTCCTGCTTATCTTCCTGGGTTTGTGATATCTCGCTCAGGAGGATATTCTCCAAGTCCATCCATTTGCCTGCAAATTTTAGGATGTCATTTTTTCTTACTGCTGAGTAGTAGTACTCCTTTGTGTAGATGTATCACAGTTTGTTAATCCATTCTTGAGTTGAGGGGCATCTAGGTTGTTTCAGGTTCTTGCTATTACAAATAATGCTGCTATGAACATAGTTGAGCTAATGCCATTGGAGTGTGACTGTGTGTCTTTAGGGTATACACCCAGAAGTGATATTTTTGGGTCCTTGGGGAGATTGATTCCCAGTTTTCTGAAAAACCACCATACTGCATTCTAGAGTGGCTGAACAAGTTTACACTCTCACCAATAATGGAGGAGTGTTCCCCTTGCTTCGGATCCTCTCCAACATAGGCTGTCATCTGTGTCTTTTATCTTAGCCAATCTGACAGGTGTCAGGTGGTATCTCAAAGTTGTTTTGATTTGCATTTCTCTGATGGCTAAAGATGATGAGCACTTTTTCAGATGCCTTTCAGCCACTCGTAATTCTGCTGAGAATTCCCTTTTTAGTTCTGAACCCCATTTTTTGATTGGGTTATTCAAGGTTTCGGGCTATAGATTCTTGTGTTATTTATATATCTTAGAGATCAATCCTCTATTACTTGTAGGGTTGGTGAAAATCTTTTCCCATTCTGTAGGCTGTTGTTTAGTCCTATTGACAGTGTCCTGAGCTAAATTTCTAACACATCATTGTGTTTTCTGAAGTTCAAAATAAACAGCATGAAACATGACTAGCCCAAAACTGTAATTTACTATAGGAACATATATGATTCTTTCAAACTTGTCTTGATTTACTTTCATAGTATTTGAGAAGGAAGACTTTTGGCATATAAAAGTCAGCAGTGTCTTTCTAACTATGTTTGAGTTCATTCTGAGAAAGTGTCACATATGTATCCAATGATTTTTGTATTTAGTGTATTGTGATCATAATAATCTTTCTTCACTTCTTCCCTACTTAAAATCCTCATACCTGAGATCTCTAAGTTCAACTAATGATGCCCATATGTGCAAATATGAGGCACTGGGTGTGAATCTCACTTATATTTTTATTCAAACAGCTATTTTTGTAGAAGATGAATTAGATATACTTTGGTTAATGTTTAGTTCCTTTACATTCTAGCAATGTCTTCAACAATATCAAACTATGAAGTCTCCATTGTTATTAATCATAATAAGCAATGAAGAACATGATCATATCATATAAATGCATGTGGAATAAATTTTTGGGTAAATAAATTATTGCAAATGCTCTCTGTTGTAGTCAGAAGTTTCTGTGACCCGCCCATTGGTCCTGCAGCCATTAGTTCCAAACATTCACTCAAAGGCTTATATTAATTATAAACTGTTTGTCTTGTGGCTCATACTTGCTATTGCTAACTCTCAATCTTAAAATAACCCATGATTCTTCTCCATGTTTAGCCACATGGCTTGGTATCTTATTTTCAGATCAGCATTCTCAGCGTGCATCCTCTGTGTCTGGCTGGTGACTGTTTCTCTGCTTTGCTTCTCCCAGAATTCTCCTCCTCTAGTTTCTCTACCTCTATTCACTGCCTGTTTTCTGGCCAATCGGTGTCATATCAAAAAAATACAGTTGAAAAATATTTATGGCATTATTTCACACTCTATGTATCTGCATCAGTTAATCCTCACAACACAACAAAACAGAAGCAGATTAAGCAAGCCATGTCTTTAAATCTGCTTTTACAAATGAGTGAAACTAGACTGAGAGAATTAATCGTAATGACTAAGAAAATACAGCCAGTATATTGTGGTCTGGAACTATTGGCTGATCTGCTTGGTTAGGTAAAATTAGACCCATGTGTCTGACAGAAGAATAAAAGAAAAATATGTTTGAGAATTTGTAATTAGTTGTTGTATCTGTATTGTGGAACAGTGCAGACAGGGTACCCCCAGGTCTTTTCCTTTCATATTCTCTGACTGTCCTTAGAATGACAGACTTGATTTCCTAAAACATCTAAGTTACAGCTCTATTGTTGCTCCTGACAAAGAGGTTATAGCTATGCTTTGAACAACCATTATAAATGAGAACAAGCAAATTTAATTACCATCCAAGCTAACACAACAATTAGTAGGATCATTGTCTTCTTGTTACTTTCATGCTCTGAGTAAGTAATCTGCTCTGTAGGTTCTGTAAAGAGAACTCAGGCATAAATCAACAAGACAAAGTATGGGGAGAAAATTTGGGATATTAATATACTAAAATCCATACCAAAATAATCCCTTCAAAGAATGATTTACAAAATGGCTTATTTTGTGTATGTGTAGTATATGTTTGTTGTGTGATGTGACATAATAAACTTTAAATGTAATAAAAGTAAGACTAGTATATACAGTTTGGCTGTCTAATGCTAAAGATGGCTAAAACATAGAAAGACATTAATCTATAGTCTCTGTGACAAGGAGATTTGTGCAGCATGAATATACTTCCATTTGGAAATAGTGGCACCATAATACATTGTGCTAGTCTCAGATGGCTGCTAATAAAGCATTTGCTTGCTAAATTTCAGTTCATTTACCCTTCTCCCACAGCCCATAAATTGGATAAATACCTTAAAAAGAAACTCAAAGAAAGATTTGAATATTTCATTATGTAGGTCAGTGTTGTAGTCACCTTTTCCTCTAAAGCATAAAGGCCTTAGTGTTGAGGCTTTTTCTAAAAGTTTTGTAATGTCATACATGTAGACTGTATGCACCATGAATGGTCATCATAACTTTCTATTTGAATTAAATCTGACCCCATCCCTGGCCTACTTTTTCCACATAAGCTGACTGATGGAGGAACTCATCATTTTCTTTTTGTTTATAGATGTCTCCTAAATGCTTAGGTCAATGCCTAGGACACAGAAAACTCCTACTAAGTACTTGCCAAATGAGTAAATTAATTCTGAAATTCACTTATTTCATAATTTTTATACTGGTTTTTGAACCTTGTCTTTTACCTTGGGATTTCCTTTTCTATTCTGTGTGCATGTTTGCATGCACATGGGTGAATGCGTGCATGTGTGTATCCTTGTTTCTGGAAGCCAGAAGATAAACTCTGGTGTTGCTATTCAGCCCCAGCCACTGCTCTGTGAGGCTTTGGGTTTCTCATTGTCTAGGAACTCACAATAGTTAAGTGACTTCAAAAGATGTCTGTCTGTACTACCCATGTTATAGGAGTACAAACATGATGAAATATGATTCCCAGCTTTAGTAGTGTGGTTATGTGGGATCTCAGGATTGAACTCTCGGGTCCTCCTGCTTGTAAGGCAAGTCTTGATCTATCACTCATTTTTTTGATAACCTTTAAACCTTAAAGAATGTATTTTCCTATTATAATAAACCAGAGACTTCATGAATGCCTCTGTGACTGAACTGCTGTGGCTGTACCATGACACCAAAAGAATTTAGGTAGCATTCTTTGTCAACATTTTTTAATATGTTAATTTTGAGAAACTTAGAGCAAGGTGTTTCTTACTTGAATTATCCTTATTTTCCTTTTTATAACTGTAGAAGAATGTGAAGAAGGTATATAGACTCAACTCTATGCAGATTCCCTTTCATATCTAATTCCCATGCTCTGAATATGGGAATTCCCTTATCTCATGCTACAGAATCATCCTTTACTCCATGACTTTTAAGCATACACTGGTTAGGCATAGGGAGATCAGAGCACAGCTGTGAAATGATAGCTAGCACCCCTGCATGAAATACTTTTTATAAGAAAGATGAAACCAGAAAAATGATGAGGACAAAGCAAGTCTTCATTATGTAGTAGTTTGAGGTCAGCCTAGGCTATACAAGACCCTGTTTCTAACAGAAAACCAGACAAAAATAAAAACAATAATTTATATTTCTAATGCTAACTGTGTACTTCAAAGTGAAGTGAAGTTACACAAGGAGGTGACTTTTATTTTCTCAACCTAAAACAGAGATGCAAGACCAGGATTCTACCATAAAAAGAATCTTTTATGGGTTCAGTTGGACCTTCATAAAGAGGCTGTAGGATTAGTCATGTTTTATATATAAGTGACAGACCTGCCTTTTTGGATGGCCATTCCAAACCTCCTTTATAGAGACACCTAGAGGACCATTACTGAAAACTTCTAAGGTCCTCCCATATCTTTCATCTGTTGTCTTTGTCAATGCAGAAACACAACTCTTACCTCAAATTGAATAAGATATATTTTTTTCTGGAACCAAATATGAGTGACCAGAGTCTAAGAACAATGATTCAGGTTGCTCAGATAAAATTTTCCAACATGGTAACAGCCCTACGAAATTTTAAAACTATAGAAGAAAAGAAAGTCACATATCAAGGCACTTTACAACTCCAGTGATGGAGACATTGGATAAATTGGTGACAGCATGACTTTCAGATGCTATCTGCTAATATTCTTAGCATTTTGTCTGGCAGAAACTAGAGATTCCTTAAGTTAATGCATTCTGAAAGGTTTAAATGATAGCCACAGAAATGCTCAGTCAGAGAGATGCAAATAAATGACAATAAAGGCCACAAAATGTGTCCCAGGTAATTTGGCTCAGGATTTGCAACATTTCAGTTCTCTGTAATTATGAACCAGGCATTAGACCTTGCAGAATGTATCCCATAAGTGTGGCTTTTCTATGAGAAGCTGACTTTGAAAGCATCTCTGCTTATAAATGACAGAGTCAATAATACCTAATAACTAATCCTCAAAAATGTAAAAGTACACTCAATGTTGGTGTGTGCAGTGTCCAAGATCTCATTTGCTCAGTACAAAGATCAATATGTGGGAAAGGAGTAAATAGGATTAAGCTGCTTCATAAACTCCATCAGTTCCATCCACATTAAATGAGTATGGAATTTTTATGCAAATAAAAGCTGAAGACAGACAAACCCTCCAGCTTCCTTTTCCCTGGGATTTTAGACTCAACTTTGAGAAGTGGAAATTCTAGAGATTCTATTATTAACTCTGGTCATGCTTATTATTTAGTAATATTTCTAAAATCTTACTAATGAGTTAATAAAATGTTCTGTTTCTGATCATCATTATCATTTTAATCAGCTTAGCTTCTGGGTCACATGAAGGCTTAATTATCTCTTAAAATAAAATTAAATAATGCAAAATTTATTTGTTACATCTGACAGTAAAAGATGCCTCTTAGTCATTAGTATCCAAAGATGCTTTATTTTCAAAGCATATTCGTGAGCAGAGTCTCCTGAAAAACTTTGTTGTTGAATTATGGATTAATTGGTATCTAACCTTTTCATTACATAGAATAAAACAGTAGATAGTAATTATGCATCTATGAAATAATATGCAAAGCCATGTTGACACCATAGAATAGTTCCTTAATTGCAACTTGGAACCCAAAGTATAAGGTCAGCTTTATAAATGGTATAATTTAAAAACAACTGTAGTTTTGGATTGTATATCAAGGTTTTATTCTAGGTGCCAATATATATTTTGTAGAATTTCATTATCTTTTGTTTTGGATCTCATTAATACCTGTTGGAGTTTCTCCTTAATAAGTTTTCAAGCAATTAGTTCTATCATAAATGGGAGGCATTGACCAAATTAGTTAAAGGGCATTTCCAGAATTAGACTATGGTAATGAATGTTCTAGTTTCTATGTTAATAAGTTGACATATATTGTTTGACAGACATTGATTAGACTCTACATTGCTCATGCAAATTAGTGTAGAACTATCAATATACCCATTAGAATAAGGACAGTTAAGCTTTTTTAAAAGAAAGGAAAAGTAAGGGGAAATCAAAACCAAGTATGTTATTGCTAAGGTAACATTCTCCTAACTACCTAAAACACATTGTTGCTAACCACTGCCAAAGTGATTCACATAGCATCATATATTTAGAAAATATACTGCACTGCCTTTTTCTATCAAGCATGGTTAAATTTCCATTTTAATTACATGATATATAATATTAGGCATGAGAGAATCATTATTGTTTAGGAAAAATTGTATACGTTGCTATAAAATAGTTATGGCTAGTAGAATGGAATTATAAATATCCATATTATATTTTGTAAAATATGTTATAATTTTTTTCTAATTTTTTTATTTTTATTTTTTATTATGAAGAAAGTCTCATATTTTTATCCATGTATCCCCTTGTTCAAACATCTTTCCCCCTCCTGCCCTTCCAGTTACTCTCTTTTCTCCCCATCACTTTATCTCCTCCCCAGCAAGGGCAGGAGGTCCCAAGGTCCCAAAGTGGCTTAGTTCAGCATCCACTCCAGGCATATCTGCATTCCTCACCCCAACATCAAGACTTGGTTAGGTGTTCCTCTAAAGAGAATGGGCTTCTAGGTGCCAATCCAAGGTGTTACATATCCCAAGCTGTTCAGTGGTTGTGGTTTGGAGCTTAGACATGCTTTCCTTTTTGCATTTTTGTTTAAAGTCCACTAATGAGTGAGTACATTCCTTGCTTATATTTCTGGATTTGTGATACCTCACTTAGGAAGATATTCTCCATATCCATCCATTTGCCTGCAAAATTTGGATATCATTTTTGCTTACTGCTGAGTAGTACTCCATTGTGTAGATGTACCACAGTTTGTTAATCCATTCTTCAGTTGAGAGGTTGTTTCCAGGTTCTTGCTATTATGAATAATGCTGCTATGAACATAGTTTATCTAATGCCTTTTGAGTGTGAATGTGCATCTTTAGGGTATATACCCAGAAGTGATATTGCTGGATCCTTGGGGAGATTGATTCCCAGTTTTCTGAGAAACCTTCATACTGCATTCCAGAGTGGTTGGACAAGTTTACACTCCCACAAACAATGGAGGAGTGTTCCCCTGGCTCCACATCCTCTCCAGCATAGTTGTCATTTGTGTCTTTTATCATAGCCAATCTGACAGGTGTAAGGTAGTATCTCAAAGTTGTTTTGATTTGCATTTCTCTGATAGCTAAAGATATCACCTTCAGAACTGTAAAGGGAATTCTCAGCAGAAGATATACAAATGGCTGAAAGGCACTTAAAAAGTGTTATAAATTCTTTAAAAAATGATATCTAGCAACCTAGGCATTCATAGATAAACTTGGTTATTTTGAGCTTCTCTGTGACAAATCAAGTATTTCAATCTCTATTAGAAAAATCTTAAAAATGATAAAAATCATAAAAATAATTATAAGTACTTAGATTGTAGCTTAACAAAAGAGTGCAAGACTATTCCACATAAGTCACTTGGTTCTCTGTATTCTTTTATATAAAACTCAAGAAAATTTTCATATATATAATTATAGGTCAATTACAAATATGCATATAATTGATACATATGATTTTTATGTTTAAATTCTATATCTATTTCTAAATTTCTTATTAATTTTATATATATTTTCAAATTTATTATATGATATAAAACAGCTATACATATATAAATATATAAGCATATATGTAGATAACTATATTTGCATGTATTTATATATATGCACTGTATAATCTAAGAATTTTTAAAATTTTATTTTTATAGAATAAAGTCTCATTTTTTAACCATGCATCCCCTTGTTCCAACTCCTTTCCTCTCTCAACCCCTCCCAGTCAGTCTTCAGACTCTCTCCTCCCCATAGCCAAATTCCCTCCCCAGAAAGGACAAGGGGTCTCAAGGTGTATTAGCTCAGCATCTACTCCAGGCATGTCCAATTTCCTCATCCTAATATCAAGACTGGGTTAGGTGTTCTTCTGGAAGGAATGGGCGCCAAGTTGTCAGTCCATGCACAGAAACACTGTCTGAACCCTCCCCTTGATGCTCCATATATTATCCCTGCCAGTGGACAGTTACCTATCCTTGGAGGGCTTAGTTCCTTTTTCAGATGGTTCCCAGGTGGCTATTCTTGATTCAGTGAGTTCCCCAGAGCTCCAGTCAGCCATCACTGTGAGAATTTTCCTCATAGTTCCTATCCCTTTGCTCATACAGTCTCCTTCCCTGCTATCAGCTGGACAAGGGACTCAGCCATGTATCCCTGTCTCTACTTCTATTTCTTGTTGGATATATGTTCAGTGATAGCACTTAGGGTGGTTATTCATTTGATTATGGGGGAAGTTCTGTTTAAGCAACACCTTTGTTATTGGTTGGAGACCTAGGAAGGGACATCCTGTGAGGACTTGGAGGTTTCCACAACACCCAGTATTTCTCCAACCCTATATTTTCTTCTTCTATTAAGATCTCCATCTCTTTATTTCTCTCCTTCCTTGTTGTTTCTTTCATTTAATCATCTCTTTCTCTTGATATTTGTTCTCATCTTGTCTTGGTTGTAAACTCTTATGTTCCCAATTAGCTATGGAGATCTTCTCTATTTTCTCTTCCTAGAGGATTCCCTAGATGTCTATATGTGGTGGAAATATTCTCTGTATGCTGAAAATAAAGGAGCTGTTTTGGCCGATGTGGAGCACCATAGAAGTGGGTGGAGAATCAGAGGACAGACAGGCAGAAGGAGGGTGGAGCTAGCCAGTCATCATCTGACCCCCAAAGAAGAGACATGTAAGGAATCCAGGTGAGCCATGGGCTGGGCCACATGGCAGGTAGACTACTAGAAATGGGTTGAATTAAGATGAAAGAGGTAGCTAGTAATGTGTATGAGACATGGGCCAAACAGTATGAAGTTAATATAAGCATCTGATTCATTTCTTTGGGGGACAAAAGCCACCCAGGCTAGGTCTAAACTACTGGGCCAAATGGGCCCAGAAAAGTTCTACAACAGATGTCTCAATGTGGTCAAAACACTTGCATAAAGCCTGAGAAAGTTTAAAAAGGTGAAAAAGCATTCTAGACCTCTGAAAAAGATCCAAAAGCAGATTTTTGAATTGCATATCTGAATTAATTATGGTACAGAGACAGCATGGTGTTTGGGCTGGAATTTAAAAATGGCACATCTGTAGCACACAGCTTAAACCCATTTGTTTCACTGAAGGCTTGGCATAAGTGTGATTGATTTAAGGTTTCTGCTTATACTGAACAGAAAGGAAACAGAGTCAAAAACACTTTTTCTGGTAGCAGCATTTCCTGAGTCTGCTCTGGTTGCTAGCAGTGAGAGAGATGCAGCAGGCACCTCTGCCATATTGAAAAGCTGCCAAAAGGGGCAGAGTCAGCAATCAAAGTGATATCGACATTTTAAAAGCTCTTTGGGTTATAAAATGATTAAGGATTCTCAATAAAACAGATTTAGACTCACAAAACCTCTAAACAAGGGTACAATATATGTAAAATATGCATAGTCTTCAAAGAGAAGATAAAGGGAGTAAAGAAAGCCCTTAAAAAGGAGAAATAGAAATAAAGATAAAAAAACATATAAAGATGGCAGATAAACAGAGAGTCTGGATTATGGTTATTGTGTTTTCTTTTAATTTTTTAACTTGTAATGAGCTAACTGCAGAAAGACAGCTGATTGCTAAGGCTGCTAAGTTGGACAAACATATATATTTTAAAGATATCTTGACTTTGAAATCTGTTTATAAGAATATGTTGCTTAGGAAAAGTGTTTCTGATTTTGTTTTCACAGAAGATCAAAACCTGAGGACTGGTTCCAGGCAAATGTGGTTTCATTGGCCAAGGCCACCTGAAAATTCTCTGATGGAAAGATCAGCTTCCACGAAGCCAGTTGAGATAATCCAGCCTCAAGGCCCCATGAGATTGCCAACATCCTTTGTCAGGAGGAAGTAGTAGAAGAAACAAAGCTATGTCCAATTTCCCAAAATATTGCTTATTAATGTTTGTTTTAATTATAAATGGTTAATGGTCATAGTCAATCTCTTTCAATAAAAAGGGGAGGATATAATATAGGAATGATTAGAAAAGATAAATGGATTTTGGTTTATTAATATAAACTTAAGGTCAATTTTGTTATGCTATATGTATTTTTCTATGCTTGATTAAGGTATGATGTTTACGTAACACATCTAAAATTGTAATGTGTAATTAAGAAATGCAGATTAATAGTCATGTATGATAACCAAACTTATAGTCATATTAGTTAAGTTTTTGTAGATATATAAAGATATATTTCAATTAGATAGGTAGTCTTCAAATACTTCAAAGACATGCAAAATATGACATTTAAAATATTTTAAGAACTTAGACTTTTCTGGACAGTGAGACAGGTCTGCTCCTGGCAGCACTAATGTATTTCAGGAAAATGATGGACATTGAAGAAACTTCATGTGGAATTTACTTTGTGGCAACAGTTAGCCACTGGACAAGAAACTATTCTGGTATTGACAGCTTGACAGTATGCTATATAAACTGGATATGCAGGTTTCATAGGAAAATGACCTCTGAACTTTGGCAGAAAAAGCTGAGATGGTCCTTCATGTTCCTGCTTTGAAGAAAACATTGCCAGGCATCCTTCTGGACACAAGGAGAAGCGACAGATGGACTGTTCTAGATTTCCATCATCAATGAAAGGTATGGCAGAGACTTCCGGCCTATAGGCTGAAGATGGATGCCCCAATGTTAAAAAGGAACTTTGGGTGACTGTCCAGGCAGACAGGTGTCATTTCTGTAATTTTTTAGACTTTGTAAGTTGCTTATACTTCCTGTTTATTGGGTAATATTATATTCTTCTGTGGTCTTTGATGAAGATTTAAGAACTATAGGTATATTTTTGCTTAGTTATTTTAAAAGGTATATTAGATATGAAACTTTAGGCTCACAAGGATAAGGTAGATAATGGAATATTTTCTTTAAGTTTGTAAATTACAAATAGACTGGATATTGTGACTGTAATTTTTGCTTGATAGCTGTCCTGTTGTATATAATTTTGCTATATGGAAATTGAAGCCTTCCTTTTTGATTAGACAGAAAAGAGGAATGTGGTGGAAATATTCTCTGTATGCTGAAGATAAAGGAGCTGTTTTGGCCTATGTGGAGCACTGTAGAAGTGGATGGAGAATCAGAGGAAGAGACAAGCAGAAGGAGGGTGGAGGTAGCGAGCCTCCATCTAATACCCGAAGAAAAGACATGTAAAGAATCCAGGTTAGCCACAGGCTGGGCCATGTGGCAGGTAGATTACTAGAAATGGGTTGAATTAAGATGAAAGAGCTAGCTAGTAATGTGCTTGAGACACGAGCCAAACAGTATGAAGTTAATATAAGCATCTGATTCATTTCTTTGGGGGACAAAAACTGCCCCAGGCCAGGTCCAATCCTCTGGTTCAAATGGGCCCAAAAAAGTTCTACAACATCTATATTTATATATATTTATTTATATATAGGCATTGTTTCATCTAACAGAATTTTTTTAATGTTACAAATAAAATGGGTATTATATTTTAATTTCCACTTTATTTTTATTTTTGTCAGTGATCTAGATAGCACATAGGAACTTATTACCTTAACATGTTAAGCAAGCATTCTATAGCACTGAACTACACCCCAACATTCAAACTCACATCTCAAGTAATGAATTTAACTATCTTTTCAAATATATATTGAAACTTAGTTTTGGATATCTGGAAACTGACTGTTTATATCATTGTTTTTCTTTTTTATATATTCTTCACAATAAAGTTTGGGTGATTATATATAATAAAAATTCACTTTAAAGTTTGTGATTAATGTCTTAAAATTAATTGCATTTAACTAACAAAACAAAGCAAACAAAACATTTTTTGTTTTTGTCTTTGAGACCTGGTTTGACTCCATATCCCAGCCTTCATTAGAACTCACCATATATACTAGACTAGCTTTAAACTTGTAGAATCAAAAAACATCTTAATGCTAACACAGTTAGATATATCAATCCTTGCTTTTAGAGTTTATTTATTTAATCTGTACTCTTACATCATATACACACAAATGTGTACCTGAGACATTTATATATATATATATATATATATAAATTCTTATATATATGTATATATATGTATATAAATATATATAAAAATCATCTCTCTGTTCTGATAAAAAGCACACTGCCTGTGTAGGCAGAATCTGACTCTCATTACATTGTATGGAACCAAGGTTCATTCATGATTACCTATTTATGACCAAGAAATTGTGTGGCTTTTTCCAGTATTTTTATTTAAAATCTAGGCAGAATAATTTGTAACATTATACATAAGTAAGAAGTTTGATCTTAGATAACATTTTGGGTTCATTTTTCTAACCTTCCTTGAAGCTGAAAACAACTGAGAAAATAGATTCTCACCAATAATCTCAATAATATCTCTACAGAAGCTAAAGTTTATTTAGAAATTTGGAAGACACCCTTCCTCTAAAGTTTCTTGTTATTTTGACAGATAGTAGTGATGACCAGAGATGCCACAGCTCTTTATTAAACCAGAAGGACCACAGGATAATGGGATAGTATGATATTGAAGAATAGAATGCAGTAATCAGACTATAGAAGAGAAACACTTTTCATGTATTCCTTCAACTAATAAATATTAGGAGATGCAAGGTGCTAGGGACAAAAAGATGAGTGAAAGCCATTTTTCCATTTTTTTTCTTCAACAAGGTCTAGAAAGAGGGATAAAAAAAACAGTGCTAGAGGTTTTATGCTTCTGCTAGGAGTTGAGCAGAGGACATGGCCAAGCCGGGAAACTGCAACATGGCCCAAGCGCCTATATCCCATCCAGGGAGGGAGAGTTGAGCTCCCATTGCTTCTGGATCTGCTTCCCTGACCGGGTGCTGTCTGCAGAGTCCCAGCGTACTCTGAGGCAGGGTCAGATAGAGTCTGCCTCTCACCATACTCACAGCTGCTGCTGAGGGAATTTGCACTGCTACCCACCTCGATCTTGAACTGAGCGATCAGATAACTACAGGAGTCCCTGAAGGACAGGCTCAGACCCCGCCCAGAGAGGTGACAGGAGGCATACAAGCCCGAGTGCCACAACTTACCAGGACCCATCTAATTGTGAACCACTGAAGCCATGGGCAAACGTCAGTGCAAAAAATTACATAATAATACAAAGAACAACATGGTAACTCCAGAAGAGAGTGGCGACCCTACAAATACAAGACCTGAACTGAGCAATGAAGAGGAAACAGAAGGAAGCAACACCAAAAATTCCTTTTTGATGATCATTGAAGCTCTCAAAGAAGATATGAAAAATAGCCTTAAAGAAATAGAAGAAAATACAAACAAAAAATTGGAAGAGATGAACAAATCTATGAAAGAAACATGCCAGGAACTAAAAGCTGAAATGGAAGCAATAAAAAAAGGCACAAATGAGACAAAGATGGAAATAGAAAACCTGAAGAAAAAAACTGCAACCACAGATTCAAGCATAACAAACAAGAGATGGAAAATAGAATCTCTGAAGTGGAAGACTCAGTAGCTCAAATAGATATATCAGTCAAAGAAAATAGCAAAACTAAAAAAAAGAAAAGAAAATAGTAAAACCAAAAAAGGCATAACTCAAAATGTTCATGAAATCTGGGACACCATGAAAAGACCTAATTTGAGAATAATAGGAATAGAAGAAGGAGAAGAATACCAGCTCAAAGGGACAGATAATGTTTTCAATAAAATCATAGAAGAAAACTTCCCTAACCTGAAGAAGGAAATGCCTATAAAGATACAAGAAGCTTACAGAACACCAAATAGATATGATCCCCAAAAAAGTCAGCGCACCACATTATAATCAAGCCACAAAACATACAGAACAAAGAAAAAATTTTAAGAGCTGCAAAAGAAAAGGGCCAACTCACATATAAAGGCAGACCCATTAGAATAATGCCTGACTACTCAATGGAAACGATGAAAGCTTGAAGGGCTTGGTCAGAAGATATACAGACACTTAAACAGCATGGCTGCCAAACTAAAATACTAAACCCTGCAAAATTATCAATTACCATAGATGGAGTAAACAAGGTATTTCAGGACAAAGTCAGACTGAAAGAATATCTGTCTACCAATCCAGCACTACAGAGAGTATTAGAGGGAAAGCTCCAACCTAAGGACCTCAGATACACCCACGAAATCACAAACAATCAAAAATTCCACAGAAGAATACCCTAGAGAAAGGAAATACAAACAAGTTACCACCAAAAATGGCAGGAATTATGAATCAATGGTCACTAATTTCCCTTAATATAAATGGTCTCAACTCTCCTATAAAACATCACACACTAACAAGATGGATATAACAACAGAATCCATCTTTTTGTTGCCCACAAGAAACACACCTCAACCACAAAGACAGACACAGGCTTAGAATAAAGGGTTGGGAAAAGATTTTCCAGTCAAACGGTCCTAAGAAAGAAGCTGGGGTTGCAATCCTAATATCTAACAAAGTAGACTTTAAGCTAAAAGCAGTTAAAAGGGACCAAGATGGTCATTACTTATCACACGAAAAATTGGTCAAGAGGAAATTTCAATCTTGAATATTTATGCCCCTAATATAAGGGCACCTACTAATGTAAAAGAAACACTGCTAAAGCTCAAATCCCACATCAATTCTTACACCCTAATAGTGGGAGACTTCAATACCCCAGTTTCAACCCTGGATAAATCAACCAGTAGAGTCTCAACAGAGAAATAAGGAGTCTAAAAGAGGTTATGATGCAAATGGATTTAATAGATATCTACAGAAGTTTCCACCCAAACACAAAGGAATATACATATTTCTCAGCTCCTCATGGAACTTTCTCCAAAATTGACCACATAATTGGTCATAAAGCAAATATCAACAGATACAAAAAAAAGGGAAATAATCCCTTGTAACATATCGGGCCACCAGGGCCTAGAGTTAGAGTTCAACAATATCAAAACCCAAAGAAAGCCTACCAAATCATGGAAACTAAACATCACTCAGCTGAACCATCTCTAGGTCAAGGAAGAAATTAAGAAAGAAATCAAAGTCTTCCTAGAATTCAATGAAAATGAATCTACAACGTATCCAAACTTGTGGGACACAATGAAAGCAGTCCTAAGAAGAAAATTAGTTGGTGGGATTGTAAGCTTGTTCAGCCACTTTGGAATACAATATGGAGGTTTCTCAGAAAATTGAGAATCAATCTCCCCAAGGACCCAGCAATACCACTTCTGGGTATATACCCTAAAGAGGCACATTCACACTCCAAAGGTATTAGCTCAACTATGTTCATAGCGGCATTATTTGTAATAGCAAGAACCTGGAAACAACCTAGATGTC
>PVIH01020556.1:0-32047 GCA_004025045.1 Sigmodon hispidus
GAATCTGTAGATTGCCTTTGGTAGAATTGCCATTTTTACTATGTTGATTCTACCAATCCAGGAACATGGGAGAGCTTTCCATTTTCTGATATCCTCTTCAATTTCTTTCTTCAATGATTTAAAATTTTTGTCAAATAGGTCTGTTACTTCTTTGGTTATAGTTACTCCAAGGTATTTAATACTATTTGCAGCTAATATGTAGGGTAATGTTTCCCTTATTTCTTTTTCAGTTCTTCTATCTTTAGCGTATAGAAGGGCTACTGATTTCTTTGAGTTTATCTTGTATCCTGCTACATTGCTGAAGGTGTTTACCAGCTGTAGCAGTTCCTTGGAAGAATTTTGTGGGTCACTTATGTATACAATAATATCATCTGCAAATAGAGATAGCTTCACTTCTTCTTTTCCAATTTGTATGCCCTTAATCTCTTTTCGTTCCCTTATTGCTTTAGCTAAAACTTTGAGAGCTATGTTCAATAGATAAGGGGAGAGAGGACATCCTTATCTAGTTCCTGACTTTAGTGGGATTGCTTTGAGTTTTTCTCCATTAAGTTTGATACTGGCTGTCGGCTTCTTGTAAATAGCCTTAATTATATTTAGGTATTCTGCCTGTATTCCTGATCTTTCCAGGGCTTTAATCATAAAGGAGTGTTGGATTTTGTCAAAGGCTTTATCCGCATCTAAGCATATGATCATGTGGTTTTGATCCTTTAGTTTGTTTATATGATAGATAACATTTACAGTTTTTCATATGTTAAACCAGCCCTGCATTTCTGGGATGAAGCCTACTTGGTCATGGTGGATGATATCTTTTATGCATTGTTGTATACGGTTTGCCAAAATTTTGTTGAGTATTTTTGCATCAATATTCATGAGGGAAATTGGTCTGTAATTCTCCTTCTTTGTTGTGTCTTTGAGTGGCTTGGGTATTAGGGTGATTGTGGCCTCATAAAAAGAATTTGGCAATATTCCTTCAGTTTCTACTATGTGAAAGTGTTTGAGGAGTAATGGTAGTAATTCTTGTTTGAATGTCTGGTAGAATTCGGGACTGAAACCATCTGGACCAGGGCTTTTATTTTAGGGGAGGTTTTTAATGACAGCTTCAATTTCCTTAAGGGTTATAGGCCTGTGTAGGTAATTAATCTGATCTTCATTTAATTTTGGTAGATGATACCTGTCCAGAAAGCTGTCCATTTCTTCTAGGTTTTCCATTTTTGTGGATACAGATTTTCAAAATATGACCTGATAATTTTCTGTATTTCCTGGGTGTCTGTTGTTATGTCCCCCTTTTCATTTCTGATTTTGTTGATTTGAACACTCTCTCTCTGTTTTTTGATTAGTTTGGCTAAGGGCTTATCTATCTTGTTAACTTTCTCAAAGAACCAACTCTTAGATTCATTGATTCTTTGTATTGTTCTTTTTTTTTTCAATTGTATTGATTTAAGCTCTAACTTTGATTATTTCCTGCCATCTACTCCTTCTAGGTGAGTTCACTTCTAATAGTTCTAAGGCTTTCAGCTGCACTGTTAGGTCTCTAGTGTGGGATTTCTTAAGGTTTTTCATATAGGCATCTAGCACTATGAATTTTCCTCTAAACACTGCTTTCATTGGGTCCCACAAGTTTGGATACATTGTAGATTCATTTTCATTGAATTCTAAGAAGATTTTGATTTCTTTCTTAATTTCTTCCTTGACCCAGAGATGGTTCAGCTGAGTGATGTTTAGTTTCCATGAGTTGGTAGTCTTTCTTTGGGTTTTGATGTTGTTGAACTCTAACTTTAGGCCCTGGTGGTCCGATATGTTACAAGGGATTATTTCCACTTTTTTGTATCTGCTGATATTTGCTTTATGACCAATTATGTGGTCAATTTTGGAGAAAGTTCCATGAGGAGCTAAGAAATATGTATATTCCTTTGCCTTTGGGTGGAAGGTTATGTAGATATCTATGAAATCCATTTGCATCATAACCTCATTTAGACTCCTTATTTCTCTGTTGAGGCTGTCTGGTTGATCTATCCAGGGTTGAAAGTGGGTTATTGAAGTCTCCCACTATTAGGGTGTAAGAATTGATGTGGGATTCGAGCTTTAGCAGTGTTTCTTTTACATATGTAGGTGCCCCTACATTAGGGGCATAAATATTTAAGATTGAAATCTCCTCTTGACCAATTTTTCCTGTGATGAATAAGTAGTGACCCTCTTGGTCCCTTTTAATTGCTTTTAGCTTAAAGTCTACTTTATTAGATATTAGGATTACAACTCCTGCTTATGGTCTTTGGACCATTTTACTGGAAAATCTTTTCCCAACCCTTTATTCTAAGCCTGTGTCTGTCTTTGCAGTTGAGGTGTGTTTCTTGTAAGCAACAGAAGGATGGCTTTTGTTGTTGTATCCATCTTGTTAGTGTGTGACATTTTATAGGAGAGTTGAGACCATTGATATTAAGGGAAATTAGTGACCATTGATTGATATTTCCTGCCATTTTTTGGTGGTAACTTGTTTGTATTTCCTTTCTCTAGGGTATTCTTCTGTGGACTTATTGATTGTTTGTGATTTCGTGGGTGTATCTGGGATCCTTAGGTTGGAGTTTTCCCTCTAATACTCTCTGTAGTGCTGGATTGTTAGATAGATATTCTTTCAGTCTGACTTTGTCCTAAAAATCCTTGTTTACTCCATCTATGGTGATTGATAATTTTGCAGGGTATAGTATTCTAGTTTGACAGCCATGCTCTTTTAGCGTCTGTATAACTTCTGACCAAGCCCCTCTAGCTTTCATTGTTTCCATTGAATAGTCTGGCGTTATTCTAAAGATTCTACCTTTATATATGAGTTGACCCTTTTCTTTTGCAGCTCTTAAAATTTTTTCTTTGTTCTGTATGTTTTGTGGCTTGATTATGATGTGGCGCACTGACTTTTTTGGGGGATCATATCTATTTGGTGTTCTGTAAGCTTCTTGTATCTTTATAGGCATTTCCTTCTTCAGGTCAGGAAACTTTTCTTCTATGATTTTATTGAAAACATTATCTGTACCTTTGAGCTGGTATTCTTCTCCTTCTTTTATTCCTATTATTCTCAAATTAAGTCTTTTCATGGTGTCCCACATTTCCTGAACATTTTGAGTTATGGCTTTTTTAGTTTTACTATTTTCTTTGACTGATATATCTATTGGAGCTACTGAGTCTTCTACTTCAGAGATTCTTCCATCTCTTGAACTCTGTTTGTTATGCTTGTATCTGTGGTTCCAGCTTTTTTCTTCAGGTTTTCTATTTCCATCTTTGTCTCATTTTGTGCCTTTTTTATTGCTTCCATTTCAGCTTTTAGTTCCTGGCATGTTTCTTTCATAGTTTTGTTGATCTCTTCCAATTTTTTGTTTGTATTTTCTTCTATTTCTTTAAGGCTTTTTTTCATATCTTCTTTTAGAGCTTCGATGATCATCAAAAAGGAATTTTAGGTGTTGCTTCCTTCTATTTCCTCTTCATTGCTCAGTTCAGGTCTTGTATTTGTAAGATCTCCACTCTCTTCTGGAGTTACCATGTTGTCCTTTGTATTATTATGTAATTTTTTTGCACTGACATTTGCCTATGGCTTCAGTGGTTCACAATTAGATGGCTCCTGGTCAGTTGTGGCACTCGGGGTTGTGTGCCTCCTGTCACCTCTTTGGTCAGGGTCTGAGTCTGTCCTTCAGAGACCCCTGTAGTTGTTGGTCAGCAGGAGCTGTGGGTATGGTGACTGGCGGAGTTTATCTGCCCCTGCTCCAGAGTGCCCTGGGACTCTGCAGACAGCACTTGGTCCCGGGAGTGGAACCGGAACCTATGGGAGCTCAACTCTCCCTCCCAGGCTGGGATATAGGTGCTGGGGCCTGGTGACCCCTCCTCACCTTTGGGTGGGGTCTAAATCTGCCCTTCAGAGACCCCTGTTGTTGGTTTGCTCAGTTCGAGGTGGTAGTGGGTAGCCGTGCAAATTCCCTCAGCAGGAGCTGTGGGTGTGATGACCGGCAGAGTTCATCTGCCCCTGCTCCAGAGTGCGCTGGGATTCTGCAGATAGCACTTGGTCCCGGGAGCGGAACCGGAACCTATTCAGTTAGAAGTTTTAAATAGTATTTTTGAGTATTTTATATACAACAATACTTACTGCCTAACGAAGTCTATTAGTATATCCTGAGTTTCAAAAAAAAGAGCCTCTCTGTTGCCTCTTTGTAACACTCCTTAAACTGTGCTGGTCATTTCAGGATGTACTGCAAAACAAATTTGAAAATGAATTTCCCAAATGACAGGCTGTTGTGAAAGACTGGTTAGACACAAGGTTCAAGATTCTGAGAAGAGACACAACAATGAAAAGTCTATTTAATTCTGAGTTCTCTAGGCTTTGGAAACCTGGAACCCTATATTGGGTGTGGGTTTCATCTGGTTTCTAATTCATCCCACTGCAGTGATAAAATTCTCTGACCATGTACAACTTATTGGAAGAAAGAGGTTTTTTTCAGCTTATTTACAGTTTCATTAGGGGAGTTAGTGCAAAACTTAAGCAAGCATTTGAAAGCAGATTTGCTGCTATTCTATACAGCATAATTTTATCTAAGGAAATAACTCACAGCCAAAGAAGAACAGGAGTAGAATGCTGCTTGTTAGCTTATTTACTGACCTGTGCTTACCTAGCATTCCTATACAACCCAGAACAACATACCAGAGGATGTGTCTATGTCTCTAGTCCTTGAGCTCCTACTTGCCAATTTCAGTCTAAGCTTGTTTTGTAGTGGGAACAATCCCTACTACTTTCCTTTGACCATTCATTTTCCCTTACTCTCATGCGTTGACAAAGAAATAAATTTCTTTTTTGTTTTCTCTTCAATTTTATTTTTTTATTATTATGAACAAAGAAGTCATACTTTCTATCCTTGTTTATCCTTATTCAAGGTCCCTTCCACCACCCACAGCATCAAGTCATTCTTTCTTTTCCACAACTCCCTATCCCCTCCATGGGCAGGCGGCAGACAGTCCCAAGGTCCCACTGTCCCAATATTGCTTAGTTTAGCCTCCATTCCTGGCAGATCCAGTTTTTTCCCCCAATCTCAAGACTGAGTCACATGTTCCTCTAGGGGGAGTGGGATCCAAGGAGTCAGTCCAGGGTGTTTCTGATCCCAAGCTGTTTAGTGGTTGTGGTTTGCAGCTTGAGCATGCTTTGCTTTTTTCTTGTTTGTTTGTTTAGAGTCCACTAATGAGTGAGTATATCCCCTCCTTATCTTTTTGGGTTTATAATACCTCGCTGAAGAGGATATTCTCCAAATCCACCCAATTGCCTGCTAATTTTAGGATATCACTTTTTCTTACTGCTGAGTAGTACTCCATTGTGTAGATGTACCACAGATTGTTAATTCATTCTTCAGTTGCAGAACATCTAGGTTGTTTCCAGGTTCTTGCAATTACAAATAACGCTGCTATGAACATAATTGAGTGAATGCCTTTGGAGTGTGAGTGTGCATCTTTAGGGTATACACCCAGAAGTGATATTGCTGGGTCCTTGGGGAGATTGATTCTCAATTTTCAGAGAAACCGCCATATTTCATTCCAAAGTGACTGAACAAGCTTACACTCCCAACAACAATGGAGGAGTGTTCCCCTTGCTCTGCATCCTCTACAGCATAGGCTGTCCTCTGTGTCTTTTATCTTAGCCAATCTAACAGTTGTCAGGTGGTATCCCCAAGTGATTTTGATTTGCATTTCTCTGATGGCTAAAGATGATGAGCACTTTTTCAGGTGTCTTTCAGCCATTTGTAATTCTCCTGCTGAGAATTCCCTTTATAGATGTGAAACCCATTTTTTGATTGGATTACTCAAGGTTTTGGGCTCTAGATTCTTGAGCTCTTTATATATCTTAGAGATCAGTCCTCTATCACTTGTAGGGTTGGTGAAAATCATTTCCCATTCTGTAGGCTGGCATTTTGTCCTATAGACAGTGTCCTTGGCTTTACAGATGATTCTTAGCTTCAGGAGATCCCACTTATTGATTGTTGGTCTTAGTGTCTGTGCCACTGGTGTTATATTTAGGAAGTGGTCGCCTGTGCCAATTTGTAGAAGTGTATTTCCCACTTTCTTTTCTATCAAGTTCAAAGTGGCTGGGTTTATGTTGAGGTCTTTGATCCACTTGGATTTGAGTTTTGTGAAGGGTGACAGGCTCAGATCTATTTGCATTTTTCTACACATTTCCATCCAGCTATGTCAACACCATTTGTTAAATATACTATCTTTTTTCCATTGAATGTTTTGGGCCTCTTTGTCAAAGATCAGGTGTTCATAGGTTTTTGGGTTAATGTCTGGATACTCAATTCTATTCCATTGATCCAAAAGTTTGTTTTTATGCCAGTACCAGACTGTTTTTATTACCCTAGCTCTATAGTATAGCTTGAAGTCAGGGATGGTGATACCTCCTGAGGTTCTTTTGTTGAGTAAAATTGTTTTGGAAATCCTGGCTTTCCTGTTATTACAAATGAAATTGAGTATTGTTCTTTCAAGGTCCAAAAAGTATTGTGTTGGGATTTTGATGGGCAGTGCATTGAATCTGTAGATTGCCTTTGGTAGAATTGCCATTTTTACTATGTTGATCCTACCAATCCAGGAACATGAGAGAGCTTTCCATTTTCTGATATCCTCTTCAGTTTCTTTCTTCAATGATTTAAAATTTTTGTCAAATAGGTCTGTTACTTCTTTGGTTATAGTTACTCCAAGGTATTTAATACTATTTGCAGCTATTATGAAGGGTAATGTTTCCCTTATTTTCTTTCAGCTCTTCTATCTTTAGTGTATAGAAGGGCTACTGATTTCTTTGAGTTAATCTTGTATCCTGCTACATTGCTGAAGGTGTTTATCAGCCATAATATTTCCTTGGAAGTATTTTGTGGGTCACTTATGTATACAATCATATCATCTGCAAATAGAGGTAGTTTCACTTCTTCTTTTCCAATTTGTATCCCCTTGATCTTTTTTCATTTTCTTATTGCTTTAGCTAAAACTTTGAGAACTATATTGAATAGATAAGGGGAAAGAGTATATCCTTGTCTAGTTCCTGATTTTAGTGGGATTGCTTTGAGTTTTTCTCCATTAAGTTTGATGCTGGCTGTCGGCTTCTTGTAAATCGACTTCATTATGTTTAGGTATTCTCCCTGTATTCCTGATCTCTCCAAGGCTTTGAACATAAAGGAGTGTTGGATTTTGCCAAACACTTTTTCATCATCTAAAGATATGATCATGTGGTTTTGTTCCTTTAGTTTGTTTATATGATGGATTATGTTTACGGTTTTTCGTATGTTAAACCCTGCATTTCTGAGATGAAGCCTACTTGGTCGTATGGATGATGTTTTTTATATATTGTTGTATACAGTTTGTCAAATTTTGTTGAGAATTTTAGCATCAATATTCATGAGAGAAATTGGTCTGTAGTTCTTCTTTGTTGTGTCTTTGAGTGGCTTGGATATTAGGGTAATTGTGGCCTCATAGAAGAAGTTTGACAATATTCCTTCAGTTTCTACTGTGTGAAATAGTTTGAGGAGAGAGTAATGTTAGTATTTCTTCTTTGAATGTCTGGTAGAATTCAGCACTGAAACCATCTGGACCAAGGCTTTTATTTTAGGGCAGGCTTTTAATGAGAGCTTCAATTTCCTTAAGGGTTATAGGCCTATTTAAGTAATTAATCTGATCTTCATTTAATTTTGGTAGATGGTACCTGTTCAAAAGCTGTCCATTTCTTCTAGGTTTTCCATTTTTGTGGAATACAGATTTTCAAAGTATGATCTGTTAATTCTCTGGATTTCATCTGTGTGTGTTATTATGTCCTCCTTTTCATTTCTGATTTTGTTGATTTGGATACTCTCTCTCTCTCTGCTTTTTGATTAGTTTGGATAAGGGCTTATCTATCTTGTTGACTTTCTGAAAGAACCAACTCTTTGATTCATTGGTTCTTTGTATTGTTCTTTTTGTTTCAGTTGTATTGATTTCAGCTCTAAGTTTGGTTATTTCCTGCCATCTACTCCTTCTAGGTGAGTTTGCTTCTAATTGTTCTAAGGCTTTCAGCTGAGCTGTTAGGTCTCTAGTGTAGGATTTCTCTAGGTTTTTCATATAGGCATCTAGTGCTATGAATTTTCCTCTTAAGATTGTTTTCATTGTGTGCCACAAGTTTGGGTATGTTGTGGATTCATTTTCATTAAATTCTAGGAAGACTTTGATTTCTTTCTGAATTTCTTCCTTTACCCAGAGGTGGTTAAGCTGAGTGATGTTTAGTGTCCATGATTTAGTAGGCTTTCTTTGTTTTTTGATGTTGTTGAACTCCTAATTTAGTCCCTGGTGGTCCTATATGTTACAAGAGATTATTTTCATTTTTTTGTATCTGTTGATATTTGCTTTATGACCAATTATGTGGTCAATTTTGGAGAAAGTTCCATGAGGAGCTGAGAAATTTGTATATACCTTTGCATTTGGGTGGAAGCTTCTGTAGATATCTACTAAATCCATTTGCATCATAACCACTTTTAGACTCCTTTTTTTCTCTGTTGAGTCTCTGTCTGCTTGACCTGTCCAGGGGTAAAAGTGGGGTATTGAAGTCTCCCACTATTAGGGTGTGAGAACTGATGTGGGATTTGAGCTTTAGCAGTGTTTCTTTTACATAGGTAGGTGCCCTTATATTAGGGGCATAAATATTCAGGATTGAAATCACCTCTTGACCAATTTTTTTTGTGATGAATAAGTAATGACCATCTTGGTCCCTTTTTATTTTTTTTAGCTTAAAGTCTACTTTGTTAGATATTAGCATGGCAACCCTGCTTGTTTCTTAGGACCATTTGACTGGAAAATCTTTTCCCAACCCTTTACTCTAAGCCTGTGTCTGCCTTTATGGTTGACATGTGTTTCTTGTAGGCAACAGAAGAATGGCTTCTGTTGTTATATCCATCTTGTTAGTGTGTGTCGTTTTATAAGAGAGTTGAGTCCATTGATATTAAAGGATATTAGTGACCACTGATTGATATTTCCTGCTATTTTTGGTGGTAACTTGTTTATATTTCCTTTCTCTGGGATATTCTTCTGTGGGGTTATTGATTGTTTGTGGTTTCATGAGTGTATCTGGGGTTCTTAGGTTGGAGGTTTTCCCTCTCATACTTTCTGTAGTGCTTGATTGGTAGGTAGATACTGTTTCAGTCTGACTTTGTCATGAAATATCTTGTTTGCTCCATGTATGGTGATTGATATTTTTGCAGGGTATAGTGTTCTAGTTTGGCAGCCATGCTCTTTTAGCGTCTGTATAACTTCTGACCAAGCCCTTCTAGCTTTTATCGCTTCCATTGAATAGTCAGGTGTTATTATCATGGGTCTGCCTTTATTGGTAATTTGGCCCTTTTCTTTTGCAGTTCTTAAAATTTTTTCTTTGTTTGTATGTTTTGTGGCTTGATTATTATGTGGTGCATTGACTTTTTTGGGGGTCATATCTATTTGGTGTTCTGTAAGCTTCTTGTATCTATATAGGCACTTCCTTCTACCAGTTAGGAAAGTTTTCTTCTATGATTTTATTGAATGCATTATCTGTGCCTTTGAGCTGGTATTCTTTTCTGTCTTCTAATTCCTATTATTCTCATGTTATGTCTTCTCATGGTGTCCCAGATTTCCTGAACATTTTGTGTTATGACTCTTTTTGTTTTAGTGTTTTCTTTGACTGATATATCTTTTAAGCTACTGAATCTTTCATTTCAGGGATTCTTTCTTCCATCTCTTGAATTCTGTTGGTTATGCTTGTATCTGTGGTTCCAGGTTTTTTCTTCAGGTTTTCTATTTCCATCTTTGCCTCATAATGTGCCCTTCATTATTTCTTCTATTTCAGTTCTTAGTTCCTGGCATGTTTCTTTTATAGATTTGTTCATCTCTTCCAATTTTTTTGTTGTATTTTCTTCTATTTCTTTAAGAGAATTTTTCATATCTTCTTTGAGGGCTTCAATGATCATCATAAAGTTATTTTTGGTGTTGCTTCCTTCTGTTTCCTCTTCATTGCTCAGTTCAGGTCTTGTAGTTGTGGGACTGCCACTTTCTTCTGGAGTTATTTTATTGTTCTTTGTATTATTATATATATTTTTGCACTGGCATCTGCCCATGGCTTCAATGGTTCACGATTAAGTGGCTGCTGGTCAGTTGTGGCAAGCGGACTTGTCTCCTGTCACCTCTGAGCAAGGGGTCTGCTTAATCTCTGACTCTGTTCTGGGCAGGGGTCTGAATTTCAAGTCCTCAGTCCTTCTCTGTTGGAGCAGTTGGAGGTGGGGT
This sequence comes from Sigmodon hispidus, assembly GCA_004025045.1. Lineage (NCBI taxonomy): Eukaryota > Metazoa > Chordata > Mammalia > Rodentia > Cricetidae > Sigmodon > Sigmodon hispidus. The sequence goes on from PVIH01020556.1 coordinate 10,285, forward strand.
AGTCACACAAGTTCCCTTTTCTTAGCAGCAGCTGGGGTAATCCTGACAGCCAAAGTTTATCTCTGTCTGCTACGTAGTGTGTGGAGACACTCTCCACAGACAGAACCTGGTCCTGAAACCGGAACCCGACCGGAACACAATTTTCCCTTGCAGGGATTCAAGTGCTGGGGCCTGCTGACCTCCCCTCACCTTTGGGCGGAGTCTGAGTCTGGCTTTCATAGTCCTCAGTCCTTCTCTGTTGGAGCAGTTGGAGGCAGGGTAGCTGTGTAAGTTCCCTTGTCTTAGCAGCAGCTGGGGAAATCCTGACAGCCGAAGTCTATCTCTGTCTGCAATGGAGTGTGTGGAGACATGCTCCACAGACAGCATCTAGTCCTGGAACCGGAACCCGACTGGAACATCAAGAAATAAATTTCATTGTAACATATTCATTCATCTTACTTAGAAAAATTCTTTTAAATCATTTATTTATTTATTATAATTAGTGTTTATATATGCATAAATACAGATGCTGATGGTGGCCAACAAATAGCATTTGATTCTCTGTAGCTAAGTTAGGCTGAGGCATAGGTAAATGAGCACACACTACTCAACATTCTACTTGTTAGGGTTCATAATAGCAGCATCCTTTAGAAAGCCTTCCTTGAGTAGGCAGTAGCCTTCCAATTTAGATGCACTCTGGCACATCCAACTGTGGTGGGAAGACAGTAGTGGATATAGTTCATATATAAATTTGTGAGTTTCAGTAAAGTCAGAACATCTCTTACAATGTGTTTGGGTTTCACCCAAACAGTTAAATGTTTGGACAGGAGAAAAAGAAGAGATAGTCAAAGAAGAGAATTTTTACAGCAGAATGCTCTCAGACTCATATAATCCATTGGGACTTCTAGGACTCTAGACTACCAGCCTTTTGGTTGAAACTGCACCATTAGCTCTTTCTGGTTTTATCCTGGAAATCTATATGGCAGATACAGACTTTTCTCTCTATAATTACTTGAGCCAATTTTCCTCAATAGACAAAGAGTCATAATATTCATAGAATGTTTTACTGGATTTGTTTCTTTAGAGAAAAACAGTTGTGAACCAGGCCCACATGATTCCTAGTTACAATTATTAGGTATATGAGCTTCAATTCTATTTCCATGTTTTAAAAGCTAAACATAGAATTACCTGTAAACACAGTGGGATCTCTAAGATAGAGTTGTACCAGACTCTGTCAACTTTACAAGTTCCTATTTTAACAAAGGGCTCATGATGCCATTTTGCTGCCATTTGAGCTCAGTGCTATCTGTGGTTGTATACATAAGAGTCATCAAAAGACCTTAATATACTTTCCAGAGTTACGTTGCCAATTAGCCATAAGGTCCTTCAAGGAAAGACTAGGTAAATTGCTACTGTGTGTCCCGGCTGCTGAGTTGCAGGATCGTTCATCAAGGGATTTGAAAAGCCTTTTCATTGAAAAAATAAAACTGTCATCTACTTAAAATAAGAATTTTTCCTGTGTGAAGCAAGTTTTTTCATTTATCGTCTTGGATACTCACTTTTTTGAGATAAGGTCTCATGTAGCTTAGACTAGCTTCACATTCACTATGTTTCCAAAGTTGTCATAAACCCCTGATCATCTTGCTGTACTCCCTCACCTGCTAAGATTGCAGACATGTGTCACCATGCCTGGATTGACTACTCACTTTTGATTTTTTATTCTTATAGTAGCCAAATGACATTCCTTTTGAGTGCATGGGTGCACTGTGCTTTATATGCCTTTGTTAGAGATTTTGTAGATTGAAGCCATCTGATTCATACTGGTCTTGATTCTCACCTTGTAATTTCATCTAATTTAGTGTTATCCATTCTGTTCTGGTCCCTATTTTTCCCAATGTTATAGACAATTTCATTCCAATAAATAATAAAAAACCATTCCTTTGGGCTTCTCAATAAGACCACTGTCCCTCACCAAGAGTTTCCTTACCACACTTTTGTGGAAATGTCCTCAGGTCCTTTCTGAAGAGTAGAGTTAGCTAGAATATTTTTTTGTCTGTCAGATTATATTTAATAAAATTTTAGCAGTTTTCCATATTTTTAAATCCTATTCAGTACATGTAGTTCTTCTATATGTACTACCTTATATAGGCATTATTTCTAACATCAAGGAGCCATTCCAGATCAAGAATGGTAACAATACAAAAGCCAAGAAGAAAAAGAAATACTTTCACCTTTTTATTGATTTTTGTATTATTCTGCATGTTGCTTGTACAATATAATAGCCACTAGAGCCACATGACAAGTTAAATTTAAATAAATTTTAATTAAATAAAAATTAAAAGCTAATTTCTCAATCACTACTCACCTCTTTCTAAGTGCTCAGCAGCCATTTACTACTAACATTTGCCTTATTAGACAGAGAAAACAGATTTTCTTCACAGAATATTCTATGAGAAAGTGCTGATCTATATCATTATAAAACTCTGTCTAATGCCACTGACACTATTACCACTTCTTCACAATTCTTTCTAACAATAACTCTCCAAGTAGCACTATCAATACCACATAGAGAAGTCTTAGTCATATGAAGATATTTCTCTGATTTGATATGCATGGTAGACAAAGACTCTCACCTTAGCAATGCTGCAATTTTATGGAATCTTTATGATGTGGGACTTGAGATAATTTGATCCCTATGAGTGATTTCTCTAGTACAGAATGACAGATTCATCTTGATCTTGGAAAGTAAGTTAGCACTTAGAAGAGAGATTCATCAAAAGATAAATGTGATCCCTAAAATATTTCTGGCTTCCTACATGACCCAGTGATTTCTCTTACATAAATTTCTACCATGACACCAAGCACTATAATGGCATCATCAAAGCCCCTACATCCTTAAAAACAAACAAACAAACAAACAAACAAAAAGTCACCGCTTGATTTTGGAATTCTAGCCTCTAAATCTGTGAGGTTTTTTGTGTATGTATTATTCAGCCTCAAGCATTTTAATGTAGCAATATCAAATTGGCCCATTAAAAAAATAAAATTTAATGGATTTTATAGTCAATAGCATTAGCCCTGGAAGAAACATTCAAGATATCTGTCTCCAAAATCACTCCATTTTGTTAGCAAGACACTTTTCTATTGACTAAGATTTTTTTCTTATTTTATGTTGAAATTACTTTAAGTAGAACACACCACAAAAATCTCCTATCACTTTTTAATAGCTCATTAAGTTATGACCTCAGCAATATATTAATCTCTTCATGAGGTTGGAACTCTTATGATCTTTCAAAGGCTTCAACTAAGAATATTGCTGTATGAGACACGAAGCCTTCTACCCATCTCTGAATACTACTCCACGAGGAGAAAGCCAAAACACAGAAAGTTTAGGAACCATAGCATCAATTAAATGCTTTTATTTTCTAGTATTAAATTCTAGGACTGGGTAGATTAACTTGAGAATTGTATCAAACAGTTAACAGAAATACTTCAAAAGTCTCCTATAGAAATGTGCCCTAGGTCCTAGAGCATACCTTGTATTCCTCAACCACACTCATTGCAGCCCCAGTTGCAGGTCAGTAGGCAAGATTTCTATATGCAGGCCTTCCCATCACCCCCAATGGACCTTGTAATCTATAGTCTCACTTTGTACCACAAACCTACCAATCCCAAGACTCCAGTTGCTACCTGAGACACAGGTATCACTAGTGCAGATTGGACTGAGAGTGGCTCTCTCAGACACAGACACAGCCAGAGTAGATTAGATAAAAATGTCTCCCTGAGATATAGATACTATCTACACTGCTTGGAGGAAGAGATAGGTAGACACAAGTGCAGAAATATATTCAACAACATAAACAGCAATATGACTACACCAGAATCTAACAGTTCTACATCAAGACTTGAAATCTCAATGTAGAAGAAGCAGAAGAAAACAAAACAAACTTAAAAATAATTTTATAAAGATGATAGAGGTCTTTAAAGAGAAAACAAAAAAAAATCTCTTAAAGAAATCAGGAAAAAACAAACAAAAATGGGGAAATCAATAAATTCTTTAAAGAAGTCTAAGAAAATTAAGAAAAAGCAATTAAAGAGGTAAAGGAAACAGTTCAAGGCTTCAGATTTTAAATAGAAACAATAAAGAAGACATAGACAAAGGGAATTCTAGGAATGGAAATTCTGAGTAAATGAACAGGAAGTACAGATGCAAGCATAACCAACAGAATGCAAGACATAAGAGAGAATCTCTATCATTGATGATCTAATAGAGGAAACAGATTCCTCTGTAATGAAGTTATATTGTTGCATTGTAAATAATTGTCCCATCTACTGGTTTAATAAAAATGCTGATTGGCCAGAAGCAGATAGGAAGTATGAGCGGTGCTACCAGACTTAGAAAACTCTAGAAACAGGAAGAGAAGAGCAGAGATGCCAAGAGATGCCAGGAGATGCAGAAGAAAGAAGTTGAAATGCTGTTGAGAAAAGGTACTGAGCCACATGGCTGAACAAGATAAGAATCATGGGTTGAGTTAAGATGAAGGAGTTAGCAAGTTACATGCCTGGGCCCCAGGTCAATCAGCATAAAATTAATATAAGCCCTTGTGTGATGATTTGGGGCTGTGAATAGGTCCGATTCTCAGGGCTAGGCCTGAAAGTACAGGACAGAAACTTAATACTACAAAACACTAAAGCCAACAAAGTCAAAACACAAAATGTTCAGGTAATCTGGGACACCATAAAAAGACCAAACCTGGGTATAACATGAAGAGAAGAAGGAGGAGAATACCAGCTCAAAGGCAAAGAAAATGTATTTAACAAAATCATAGAGGAAAAGTATTCCAACCTAAAGAAGGTAATACCTATGAAGATTCAAGAAGCTTACATAACACCAAATAGACTGGATCAAAAAATTGCCACAATATGAAAACCACTAAACATACAAAATAAAGAACATTAAGAGCTACAAAGAAAAAAAAAGCCAAAAACTTATAAAGACAGTGCTATCAGAATAACACTTGACTTCTCAATGGAGTCTCTAAAAGCCAGAAGGTCCTGGATAGACATTATGTAAACACTAAGAGACCACAGACATCAGTCCAGACTACTATACCCAGAAGAACTTTCAATCACTATAGATGGAGTGAACAGGATATTCCATGACAAAACCAGATATAAACAATGCCTATTTATAAATCTAGCCCTATAGAAAACTCTAAAAGGAAAATTCCAACTTAACAAAGTTAGATACATCCACAAAAACACAAGCAATAGATAATCCCACAACAGCAAATCTCAAAGAAGGGAAACACATATGCACTAACACCAAAAAATAACAGAAAGTAACAATCAATGGGATAATATTAATATCCCTTAATATCAATGGACTCAATTTGCCTATAAAAAGACAGACTAATAGAATGGATATGAAAGCAGGATCCATTCTTCTGTTGAATACAAGAAATATACCTCAACTTCAAAGACAGACACTACCTTGGAGTAAAGGGTTGGGAAAAAACTTTCCAATACAATAAACATAATAAACAAGTTTGTTTAGTTATTCTAATATCTAAAAATAAGCAGACTTGAAACTAAAATTAATCAAAAGATATGGAGAAAAACATTTTATATTCATCACAGGAAAAGTCTATCAAGAGGAAGTCTCAATTCTGAACATTTATGCCCCAAATGCAATAGTACCAACATTTGTAAAAGAAACATTACTAAAGAATAAATCACACATCAAACCCCACAAACTGATAGTGGGAGACTTTAACAGGCCACATTCATCAATGGACAGGTTTTTCAAAGTTAAACTTAACAGAGAAAAAAGGAAACTAACAGATGTTGTGACTCAGATAGACTTAACAGACATTTATAGAACATTCCACACAAACACAACAGAATATGTCTTTTTCTCAGCACCTCATATAACCTTCTCTAAAACTGACCACAGACTCAGTAACAAAAAATCTCAAGAGATAAAAAAAAAATTGGAATAACTCCCTGTATCTTATTGAATCATCCTAGGTTAAAGTTAGATTTCAAAAACACAAACTACAGAAAATCTTCAAACTCATGAAAACTGAACAACTCTCAACTGAACCACCTCTAATGAAAGAAATTAATAATTAAAAAAAATAAAGACTTTGTTGTAAGAAGTTTCTGGCCTAGACTAGCCTCAAGATTCAAGTCAACAGTCGCAAATAGACTGCCCACAGATGCTTGTTATCAAATAATCACAGAAAGTCTTACATTAATTACATGCTGTTTGGCTCTATGGCCAAGGCTTATTGCTAGCTAATGTTAGTATTTTTTTTCTCAAATGTTCTTGTCATGAATTTTAATTTTTTTTACTCCCTATTGTATCATCCTATTTTTTACTGATAAATAACTCTTTTTCTATGCTCCCCCTTCCCTTCTTCCTCCTAATCCCTCTCAGTCAGCCTTCAACCTCCCTCCTCACTATTCCCAGATTCCCCTCCCCTAAAAGGGCAAGAAGTCGCAACATGGGTCAGCTCAGTGTGGTGCATCCATTCCTGGCAGGTCCGATTTTCTCATCCCAATATGAAATAGGTTAGGGACTCCCCTGCAAGGAATGGGCTCCATGTTGCCTGCCCATTTACAGGAACACAGTTTGATTCCACCCCTCAAGGATCCACATACTGCCCATGGCAATTGACAGTTGCCTGTCCTTGGAGGGCCTAGATCCTTTTTCCAATGGTTCCCCAGTGCCTGTTCTTGATTTAGTTAGCTCCTCAAAGCTCTAGCCAACCATCATTGTGGGAATTTTCCTCATAATCCCTATCCTGCATCTTAACCCATTTCTATTAATCTATGTCTTCCCATGTGGCTTGTGGCTTACCTGAGCTCCTTTACATATTGCAGTTCACAGCATCTCTCTGACTCTGCCTTCTTTCCATTTATCTATGCTTAAATTTCTTGCCTGCCTATAAGCTGGCTTGTCATAAGACAAACAGTTCCTTTATTATCCAATGGTAATTCACAGTATACAAAAAGACAACCCACATCAAGAATTTCTAGAATTCAATGAAAATAAAAGTACAATGTATCCAAACTTATAAGACACAAGAAAGTAGTGCTAAGAGAAAGTTCACAGTACTAAATGCCTACATAAAGAAGTTGGGGTAATCTTACACTAGTAACTTAACAACACAGCTAAAAAGCTCAAGAACAAATAGAAGCAAACTCATCCAGGAGGAATAGACACCAGGAAATAAATTGAGGGCTGAAATCAATAATATGAAACAAAGAGAACAATTCAAAGAATCAATAAAACAAAGTGCTAGTTCTTTGATAAAATCAACAAGAAACAAAGCCCTTATCTAAACTAACCCAAAGGCAGAGGGAGAATATACAAGTTGACAGAATCAGAAATAAAAATGGAAATATAACAACAGACACTGAGGAAACCCAGAGAATCATTGCTCATACTTCAAAACCCCATATTCCATAAAAATAGAAAATCTAAAAGAAATGGAAAATTTTCTGGATAGATACCACATAACAAATTAAATCAAGACTAGATGACAATTTAAACAGACCTATAACCCCTAAGGAAATAGAAGCAGTCATTAAATATTCACCCTCCCCCAGAAAAAAGCCCAGGGTCAGATGGTTTCAGCATAGAATTCTACCAGAATTTCAAAAAAGAGATAATACTAATAAACCTCAAATTGTTCCACTTAATAGAAACAGAAGAAACATTGTCAAACTCTTTTTATGAGGTTACAGTCATCCTGAAGTCCAAACCACATAAAGACAAAATAATAAGCATTACAGAACAATCTCCCTCATTAACAGTGATGCAAAAATCATCAATAAAATACTGACAAATAAAATCTAAGAACACATCAAAAACAGCATTTACTGTGACCAAGTAGGCTTTATCCCAGAGATGCAGGGATGGTTCAACATACAAAAACCTGTAAATGTCATCCACCATATAAACAAACTGAAATAAAACAATCACATAATTATCTCCTTAAATACTGAAAAAGCCTTTGACAAAATCTGACATCATTTCATGATAAAGATCTTGGAGAGATCAAGAACACAAGGAACATACCTAAACATAATAAAGGATTTTTACAGCAAGAAGACAGTCAACATGGAATTAAATGAAGAGAAACTCAAAGTGATTTCACTAAAATCAGGAACAAGACAAGGATTTCTACTCTTCCCATATCTATTTAATATAGTAATAGAAGTTCTAACTAGGTCAATAAAATAACAAAAAGAGCTCAAGGGATACAAATTGGAAAGGAAGAAGCCAAACTTTCACTATTCGTAAAAAATAAGATAGGGATCTCCAACACTCTACCAGGAAACTGTTGATAAACACCTTCAGTAATATGGCAGGACACAAGATTAACTTTATAAAATAAGTAACCCTACTATATACAAATGATAAATGTGTAGAAAAAAATTCAGAGAAAAAATACCCTTTACAATACCCAAACTAATATAAAATATCTTGTGGTAACTTTCACCAAACACATAAAAGATCTGTATAGCAAAAACTTTATTTTTTTTTAAAGAAAGAAATTAAAGAAGATACAAGAAGATTCAGACCCCCTCCAGAGGTGAGGTGAGCAAGTTCCAGTGCCTAATTCCCTGCCCGGAACATTGTATTCTGGGACCAGGGTAAATCTGCAAGCCTGATCCCAGACTCTCCTTAGCAGACAGGACTAGGGTTTGGCTGTGAGGGGCTTCTCCAGCTACACCTAAAAGAGAGGACATTGCACAGCCAGGCCGGCCTCCAGGGAAAACTGCATCATCAGAGAAGGACCGCAGCTCTGAACTTCAAACTCCTGTCCAGAGCAGAGTCAGAGATCTATCAGACCCCTTGCTCAGAGGGAGACAAGAGACACAAAAGCCCTCTTGCCACAACTGACTACCATTGAAGCCATGGGCAGATGTCAGTGTAAAAATACATATAATAACATAGAGAACAACAAGGCAACTCAGAAGAAACTGGTGGTTCTACAACTACAAGACATGAACAGAGCAATGAATAGGAATCAGAAGGAAACAACAGCAAAAACACTTTTATGAAGATTATTGAAGCCTTCAAAGAAGATATAAAAAAATTCCTTAAAGAAATAGAAGAAAATATAAACAAAAAATTGGAAGAGATGAACAAATCTTTGAAAGAAAACCAAGAAAAGGTAAACCAAAAATTGAAGGAATCTTTCCAGGAACTAAAAACTGAAATAGAAGCAATAAAAAAGGCACAAAATGAGGCAAAAATGGAAATAGAAAACCCGAAGAAAAGAACTGGAACCACAAATACAAGCATAACCAACGGAAAACAAGAGATGGAAGAGAGAACCTTTGAAGTGGAAGACTTAGTAGCAGAAATAGATATATCAGTCAAAGAAAATACTAAAACCAAAAAAGCCATAACCTGGCACAGCATGAAAAGACCTAACTTTAGAATAATAGGAATAGAAGAAGAAGAAGAAGAAGAAGAAGAAGAAGAAGAAGAAGAAGAAGAAGAAGAAGAAGAAGAAGAAGATGATCAGCTCAAAGGCACAGACAAAGTATTCAATAAAATCATAGAAGAAAACTTTCATAACTTGAAGAAGGAAATGTCTATAAAAATACAAGAAGCTTACAGAACACCAAATAGATATGATCCCCCCAAAAAGTCAGCCAGCCACATAATAATCAAGCCACAAAACATACAGAATAAAAAAAAAATTAAGAGCTGCAAAAGAAAAGGGTTAACTTACTTATAAAGTCTGACCCATCAGAATAACACCTGACTGACTATTCAATGGAAATGATGAAAGCTAGAAGTGCTTGGTCAGAAATTATACAGTCACTAAAAGAGCATGGCTGCTAACCTAGAATACTATACCCAAGAAACTTATCAGTTAGCATAGATGGAGTAAACAAGATATTTCATGATAAAGGCAGACTGAAACAATACCTATCCACCAATCTGGCCCTCCAGAAAGTATTCAAGGGAAAACTCCAACCTAAGAATCCCAGATGCACCCATGAAACCACAAACAATCAATAATCCTAGAGAATAGCCCAGAGAAAGAAAATATGTACAAGCTACCATAAAAAACAGCAGGAAACATCAGTGATCACTAATATCCCTTAATATCAATGGAATCAACTCATCTATAAAAAGACACACACTAACAAGATGGATAGAAAAACAGAAGCCATCCTTCTGCTGCATACATAAAACACACTTCAATTACAAAGACACAGACTCATATTAAGGATTGGGAAAAGATTTTCCAATCAAATGTTCCTAAGAAACAAGCTGGGGTTGCCCTCATAGTAGCTAACAAAGTAGACTTTAACCTAAAAGCAATTAAAAGGGACAAAGTTGGTCATTACTTATTCATCACAGAAAAAATTGATCAAAAGGAGATTCCAAACCTGAATATTTATGCCTCTAATACGAGGGCACCTACCTATGTAAAAAACAAAACAAAACAACAACAAAAAAAAAACACTACTGCTAAAGCTGAAATCGCATATCAATTCTCACACTCTAATAGTAGGAGACTTAAATACCCCACTTTCACCCCTGGATAGGTTGACCACACATACTCAACAGAGAAATAAGGAGTCTAAGAGAGGTTATGATGCAAATGAATTTAATAGATATTTACAAAAGCTTCCACCCAAATGCAAACGAATATACATATTTCACAGCTCCTCATGGAACTTTCTCTAAAATTGACCACATAATTGGTCATAAAGCAAGTATCAACAGATACAAAAAATAGAAATAATTCCTTGTATCATATCAGACAAACAGGGTCTAAAGTTAGAGTTCAACAACATCAAAAATCACAGAAAACCTACCAATTCATGGAAACTAAACATCACTCAGCTGAACCACCTCTGGGTCAAGGAAGAAATAAAGAAAGAAATCAAAGTCTTCCTAGAATTTAATGAAAATTAATCTATGATGTACCCAAATTTGTGGGACACAATGAAAGCAGTGTAGAGGAAAATTCATAGGACTAGATGCCTACATAAAAAGCCTAGAAAAATCCCACACTAGAGAACTAACAGCTAAGCAGAAAGCCTTAGAACAATTAGAAGCAAACTCACCTAGAAGGAGTAGACAGCAGAAAATAATCAAACTTAGAGCTGAAATCAAAACAATTAAAACAAAAAAGAACAATAAAAAGAATCAATGAATCAGAGTTGGTTCTTTAAGAAAGTCAACATGAAAAATAAGCCCTTATCTAAACTAATCATAAAGCAGAGAGAGAAAGTATCTAAATCAACAAAATCAGAAATGAAAGGAGGATATAACAACAGATTCCCAGGAAATTCAGAGAATTTTCAAGTGATACTTTGAAAATATATATTCCACAAAAATGGAACACCTAGAAGAAATTGACAGCTTTTTGTACAGGTACCATTTACTAACATTATATGAAGAACAGATTAATTACCTAAACAGACCTATAACCCTTAAGGAAATTGAAGATGCCATTAAAAGCCTCCCAAGTAAAAAAAGTCCAGGTCAAGATGGTATCAGTGCAGAATTCTACCAGACATTCAAAGAAAGACTAATACCATTTTTGCAAACTATTTCACACAGTATAACCTAAAGGAATATTGCCAAATTCTTTTTGTGAGGCCACAGTTACCCTTATCCTGAAGCCACTCAAAGACATAACAAAGAAGCAGAATTACAGGCCAGTTTCCCTCGTGAATATTGATACTAAAATTCTCAACAAAATTTTGGCAAGCCCTATACAAAGATATATAAAAAATATCATCCACCATGACCAAGTAGGCGTCATCCCACCAATGCAGGGATGGTTCAACACATGAAGAACTATAAACATCATCCATCATATAAACAAACTAAAGGAAACAAGCCACATGATCATATCCTTAGATGCTGAACCAGCCTTTAACAAAATCCAACTTTTCCTTATAATAAAAGCTCTGGAGGGATCATGAATACAGGGAAAATATCTCAATATAATAAATGAGATTTATAAGAAGCCAACAGCCAACATCAAACTTAATGGAGAAAAATTTAAAACAATCCCACTAAAATCAGGAACTAGACAAGGATGTCCTCTCTCCCCTTATCCATTCTACATAGTTCTCGAAGTTTTAGCTAAAGCAATAAGAAAATGAAAAAATATCAAGGGGATACAAATTGTAAAAGAAGAAGTGTAACTATCTCTATTTGCAGATGATATGATTGTATACATAAGTGACCCACAAGATTTTACCAGGGAATTTCGACAGCTGATAAACACCTTCAGCAATGTAGCAGGGTACAAGATTAACTCAAAGAAATCAGTAGCCTTCCTATGCACTAAAGTTAAAAGGGCTGAAAAAGAAACAAGTAAAATATCACTCCTTATAATAGCTGGAAATAGCTTTAAATATCTTGTAGTAACTATAACCAAAGAAGTAACAGATCTATTTCACAAAACTTTTAAATCAATGAAGAAAGAAATTGAAGAGGATATAAGAAAATGGAAAGCTCTCCCATGTTCCTGGATAGGTAGGATCAACATAGTAACAATGGCACTTCTACCAAAAGCAATCTACAGATTCAATGCACTGCCCATCAAAATCTCAACACTATATTGTATGGACCTTGTATGAACAATACTCAATTTTATTTGGAATATCAGGAAAGCCAGGATTACCAAAACAATTTTACTTAATAAGAGAACTTCAGGAGGCATCACCATCCCTGACTTTAAGTTATACTATAGAGCTACAGTAATAAAAACATTTGGCATAAAAATAAACTTGTGGATCAATGGAATTGAACTGAGAATCTGGGCATTAACTGAAAACCCTATGAAAGCCTGAAAAAAGATAGTATCTTTAATAAATGGTGTTGGCATAGTTGGTTGGTAGTGTGTAGAAAAAATGCAAATAGATGCAAGCCTGTCACCCTGCACAAAACTCAAATCCAAGTGGATCAAAGATCTCAACATAAACCCAGCCACTTTAAACTTGATAGAAAAGAAAGTAGGAAATACCCTGCAACAAATTGGCATAGGCAACCACTTCCTAAGTCTAACACCAATGACACAGACACTAAGAACAACAATCAATAAGTGGGACCTCATGAAACTGAGAAGCTTCTGTAAAGCCAAGGACACAGTCAATAGGATAATAAAACAGCCTACAAAATGGGGAAAGATTTTCACCAACCCTACAAGTGATAGATAATTCATCTCTAAAACATATAAAGAACTCAAGAATCTAGAGCCCAAAACCTTGAATAACCCGATCAAAAAATGGGGTTCAGAACTACAAAGGGAATTTTCAGCAGAATTTCAGAGTGGATGAAAGGCATTTGAAAAAGTTCTCAACATCTTTAGCCATCAGAGAAATGCAAGTCAAAACAACTTTGAGATACCACCTGACACCTGTCAGATTGACTAAGATAAAAGTCACAGATGACAGCCTCTGCTTGAGAGGTTACGGAGCAAGGGGGACACTCCTCCATTGTTGGTGGTAGTGTAAGCTTGTTCAGCCACTCTGGAATGCAGTACTGCAGTTTCTCAGAAAACTGAAAATCAATCCTCCCAAGGATCTAGCAATACCACTTCTGGGTGTATACCCTAAAGACACACAGTAGCACTCCAAAGACATTAGCTCAACTATGTTCATAGCAACATTATTCATAATAGCAAGAACCTGAAATCAACCTAGATGCCCCGCAACTAAAAAATGGATTAACAAACTGTGGTACATCTACACAATGGAGTACTACTCAACAGTAAGAAATAAATGATATCCTAAAACTTGCAGGCAAATGGGTGGATTTGGAAAATATCTTCCTGAGCGAGGTATCTCAAATCCATAAAGATAAGCAGGGGATATACTCACTCATTAGTGTACTCTAAACCAAAAAGCAAAAAGCAAAGCATGTCCATGCTGCAAACCACAACCACTGAACTGCTTGGAATCTGAAACACTTTGGACTGACACCTTGGATCCGACTCCCTCCAGAGGAACACCTGACTGAGTCTTGATGTTGGGAGGAGAAAACTGGACCTGCCAGGAGTGGAGGCTGAACTGAGTAATATTGAGATTTGGGACCTCCTGCCCATGCTGGGGATGAGATGGGGAGATGTGAAGAGAGAGTGACTGTAGTTAGTGGGAGGGAGAAGGGACCTTGAATAAGGATATGCAGGGATGGAAAATGTGACTTTATTCATAATAAAAAATTAAAAAATAAATTAAAAGTAGTTCCAAGAAAATAGAAAGGTTTAACATGTTCATGGATTGATAGAACCAACATAATAAAAATGATAACCTTACAAAAAGCAATCTACAAATTCAATGCAATCCCCATCAATCCAATACTATTATTCACAGACCTTGAAAGAACAATACTCATCTTTGTATGGAAAAACAAAATACCTAAGATAGGTAAAAGAACCCTATACAATGAAGCAACTTGTGGAGGCATCACCATCCCTGGCTTCAAGCTCAACTATATAGCTATAGTAAGAAGAACAACTTTGTATTGGCATTAAACCTGACATATAGACAAATGAAATTAAATTGAAGACCCTGACATTAATTCACACACCTATGAACACCTGATTTTTCACAAAGAAGCTAAAACTATATAATGGAAAAAAAGCATCTTCAATAAATGGTGCTGTCATTACTTGATATCAACATGTAGATATCAAGTTTCATATATCTTGCTATGCACAAAACTCAAGTTCAAGTGAATCAAAGACCTCAACATGAATCCTTTTTATACTGAACCTGATAGAAGAGAAAGTGGGAAGTAGCCTTGAATTCACTGGAACAGAAATATAACACCAATAGCACAGACATAAAAGCAACAATCAATAAATGGGACCTCCTGAAATTGAGAAGCATTTGTAAGATAAAAGATTCTGTGGATAAGACAAAATGACAGCTATAAAATGAGAAGGAAATAAAAAGCTTCACCAACTCCACATCTAAGAGAGGGCTGATCTCCAAAATATATAAAGAACTCAAGAAACTTGACATCAAAATACCAAACAATCCAATTTTTAAAACTGCACTATAGATCTAAACAGAATTCTCAACAAAAAAAAAATTTCACTTGGTTGAAGTACATGAATTGCTCAACATCCTTAATCATAAGGAAAATGCAAATCAAAATAACTCTAAGATATCATCTTATACCTGTTAGGAGAGCTAAGATCCAAAACACTTAGGACAATTTATGTTGGATAGGATGTAGAGCAAGATGAACATTCCTCTACTGCTGGTAAAAATGCAAACTTGTATAGCCACTTTTGAAATCATTATGGTGACTTTTCAGAAAATTGGGAATCAATCTACCTCAAGACTCACCAATACCACTCTTGAGCATATACTCAAAGGATGCTCAATCATACCACAAGGTCACTTGCTCAACTATGTTCTGTATGTTGAAAATAAAGGAACTGGCTTGGCCTATGTGGAGCACCATAGAAGTGGGTGGAGAATCAGAGGACAGACAGGCAGAAAGAGGGTGGAGTTAGCCAGTCTCCATCTGACCCCTGAAGAAGAGACATGTAAGGAATTCACATGGGACACAGGCTGGGCCACGTGGCAGGTAGATTACTATAAATGGATAGAATTAAGATGAAAGAGCTAGCTAGTAATATGCTTGATTCATAGGTCAAACAGTATGAAATTAATATAAGCATCTGATTCTTTTCTTTGGGGGACAAAAGCCGCCATGGGCCAGGTCCAAACCTCTGGCCCAAATGGGCCCAGGAAACCTTCTACAACAGATGGTAACCCAACATGGGCCGAACACCCGCATAAAACCTGAGAAAGTTTAAAAAGCTTAAAAAGTGTTCTAGATCACTGAAACAGAGCTAAAAGTGGCTTTCTGAATGACATATTTGAATTGATTTAAGGTACAGAGACAGCGTAGTGTTCAGGCTGGAATTTAAAAAAGGTACATCTATGGCACACAGCTTAGACCCATACATTTCACAGAAGACTTGGCATAAGTGTGCTTGATTTAATGTTCTTGCTTATACAGAACAGAAAGGAAACAGAGTCAAAAACAGTTTTTCTGGTAGTAGCATTTCCTGAGTCCACTCTGGTTGCTGGTAGTGAGAGAGATGCAGCAGGCACCTCCGCCATATTGAAAAGCAGCCAAAAGAGGTGGAGTCAGCAATTACAGTGATATTAACATTTTAAAAGCTCTTCTGGTTGGAAAATGATTAAGAATTCTCAATAAAACAGATTTAGACTCACAAAACCTCTAAACGAGGTACAATGTATGTAAAATACGCATAGGCTTCAGAGAGAAGAAAAAGGGGGAAAAGGAAGCCCTTAAAAAAGAGAAATAGGAATGAAGATAAAGAAGGCCATATAAAGATGGAAATAAACAAAGAGTCTGGATTATGGTTATTGTGTTTCTTTTTAATTTTTTAACTTTTAATGAGCTAACTGCAAAAAGACAATTGATTGCTAAGGCTGCTAAGTTGGACAAACATATATATTTTAAAGATATCTTGACTTTGAAATCTGTTTATAAGATTATGTTGTTTGGGAAAAGAGTTTCTGTTGTTGTCTCCACAGAAGATCAAAACCTGTGGATTGGTTCAAGACAAATGTGCTTTCATTTGCCAAGGTACCTGAACATTCTCAGCTTCCAAGATGCCAGTTGAGATTATCGACCCTCATGAGATCACCAACAATCTTGGTCAGCAGGAAGCAGTAAAAGAACGAAAGCTACATTCAATTTCCCTAAATATTACTTATAAATGTTTGTTTTCATTATAAATGGTTAATGGTCATAGTCAATCTCTTTCAAAAAAGAGGGGGAGGATATCATATAGGAATGATTTAAAAAGATAGATAGACTTTGGTTTATTGAAATAAACTTAAGGTCAATTTTGTTATGCTGTATGTATTTTTCTATTCTTGATTAAGGTATGATGCTTATGTAACTCATTTAAAATTGTAATGTGTAATTGAGAAATGCAGCTTAATAGTCATCTATGATAACCAAACTTATAGTCATGCTAGTTAGGTTTTTGTAGGTATACAAAGATATATTTCAAGTAGACAGGTAATCCTCAAACACTTCAAAGACATGCAGAATATGCCATTTAAAATATTTTAAGAACTTAGGCTTTTCAGGACAGTGAGACAGGTCTGGTCCTGGCAGCACCATGTATTTCAGGAAAATGATTGGCATTTAAGAAACTTCATATGGAATTTACTTTGTGGCAACAGTTAGCTACTGGACAAGAAACTGTTCTGGTACTGACTATTTGATAGTATGCTCTATAAACTTGACATGCAGGTTCTAGGAAAGTGACCTGTGAACGTTGGCAGAACAAGACGAAATGGTCCTTCAGGTTCCTGCTTTGCAGAAAAAATTGCCAGGCATCCTTCTGGACACAGGGAGAAGTGATTGACATACTGAGCCAGATTTCCTTCATCACTGAAAGGTATGACAGAGACTTAGCCTATAGGCTGAAGATGGATGCCATAATGTTACAAAGGAACTTTGGGCGACTATCCAGGCTGACAGGTGTCATCCCTGTCATTTTCTAGACTTTGAAAGTTGCTTGCACTTCCTGTTTATTTCAGTAATATTATATCTTTCTGGCAGAGTCCCAGGGCACTCTGGAGCAGGGGCAAATAAACTCTGCCGGTCACTATATCCACAGCTCCTGCTGAGGGAATTTACATGGCTACCCACCACCACCTCGAACTGAGCGAACCAACTACAGGGGTATCTGAAGGACAGATTGAGAACGTGCCCAGAGGTGAGGAGGGGTCACCAGGCCCCAGGGCCTATATCCTAGCCTGTGAGGGAGAGGTGAGCTCCCATAGGTTCCGGTTCCACTCCCGGGACCAAGTGCTGTCTGCAGAGTCCCAGGGCACTCTGGAGCAGGGGCAGATAAACTCCACCAGTCACCATACCCACAGCTCCTGCTGACGGAATTTTCACGGCTACCC
Organism: Sigmodon hispidus; assembly: GCA_004025045.1. Classification (NCBI taxonomy): domain Eukaryota; kingdom Metazoa; phylum Chordata; class Mammalia; order Rodentia; family Cricetidae; genus Sigmodon; species Sigmodon hispidus. The sequence continues at coordinate 28,240 of PVIH01020556.1, forward strand.
ATCGCCACCTCGAACTGAGCAAACCAACAACTACAGGGGTCTCTGAAGGACAGACTCAGATCCTGACCAGAGAGGTGACAGGAGGCAAAAAACCCCGAGTGCCACAACTGACCAGGAGCCATCTAATCGTGAACCACTGAAGCCATGGGCAAACGTCAGTGCAAAAAAATTACATACTAAATAAATAAATAACTCCAGAAGAGAGTAGAGATCTTACAAATATAAGACCTGAACTGAGCAATGAAGAGGAAACAGAAGGAAGCAACACCAAAAATTCCTTTTTGATGATCATCAAAGCTCTAAAAGAAGATATGAAAAAAAGCCTTAAAGAAATAGAAGAAAATACAAACAAAAAATTGGAAGAGATGAACAAATCTATGAAAAAAACATGCCAGGAACTAAAAGCTGAAATAAAAGCTGAAATAGAAGCAATAAAAAAGGCACAAAATGGGGCAAAGATAGAAATAGAAAACCTGAAGAAAAAAGCTGGAACCACAGATTTTATTATTTAAATAATAAAGTCAGACTGAAAGAATATCTATCTACCAATCCAGCACTACAGAGAGTATTAGAGGGAAAACTCCAACCTAAGGATCCCAGATACACCCACGAAATCACAAACAATCAATAAGTCTACAGAAGAATACTCCAGAGAAAGGAAATACAAACAAATTACCACCAAAAATGGCAGGAAATATGAATCAATGGTCACTAATTTCCCTTAATATCAGTGGTCTCAACTCTCCTATAAAATGTCACACACTAACAAGATGGATACAACAACAGAAGCCATCCTTCTGTTGCCTACAAGAAACACACCTCAACTGCAAAGACAGACACAGGCTTAGAATAAAGGGTTGGGAAAAGATTTTCCAGTCAAACGGTCCTAAGAAACAAGGAGGGGTTGCATTCCTAATATCTAACAAAGTAGACTTTAAGCTAAAAACAATTAAAAGGGACCAAGAGGGCCACTACTTATTCATCACAGGAAAAATTGGTCAAGAGGAGATTTCAATCTTAAATATTTATGCCCCTAATATAGGGGCACCTACTAATGTAAAAGAAACACTGCTATAGCTCGAATTTCACATCAATTCTCACACCCTAATAGTTGGAGACTCAATAACCCACTTTCAACCCTGGATAGATCAACCAGACAGAGCCTCAACAGAGAAATAAGGAGTCTAAATGAGGTTATGATGCAAATGGATTTCATAGATATCTACATAACCTTCCACCCAAAGGCAAAGGAATATACATATTTCTTAGCTCCTCATGGAACTTTCTCAAAAATTGACCACATAATTGGTCATAAAGCAAATATCAGCAGATACAAAAAAGTGGAAATAATCCCTTGTAACATATCGGACCACAAGGGCCTGAGGTTAGAGTTCAACAACATCAAGAATCACGAAAATGGAAAACCTAGAAGAAATGGATAGCTTTCTGGACAGGTACGATCTACCAAAATTAAATGAAGATCAGATTAATTACCTACACATGCCTATAACCCTTAAGGAAATAGGAGCTGTCATTAATAACCTCTCCAAAAATAAAAGCCCTGGTCCAGATGGTTTCAGTCCCAAATTCTACCAGACATTCAAAGAAGAATTACTACTGTTACTCCTAAAACTATTTCACACAGTAGAAACTGAAGGAATATTGCCAAATTCCTTTTATGAGGCCACAATCACCCTAATACCCAAGCCACTCACAGACACAACAAAGAAGGAGAATTACAGACCAATTTCCCTCATGAATATTGATGCGAAAATTCTCAACAAAATTTTGGCAAACCCTATACAACAATGTATAAAAGATATCATCCACCAAGTAGGCTTCATCTCAGAAATTCAGGACTGGTTTAACATACGAAAAACTGTAAATGTTATCCATCATATAAACAAACTAAAGGAACAAAACCACATTATCATATCCTTAGATGCAGAAAAAGCCTTTGACAAAATCCAACACTCCTTTATGATCAAAGCCCTGGAGAGATCAGGAATAAAGGGAGAATACCTAAATATAATTAAGATGATTTACAAGAAGCCGACAGCCAGTATCAAACTTAATGGAGGAAAACTCAAAGCAATCCCACTAAAATCAGGAACTAGACAAGGATGTCCTCTCTCCCCTTATCTATTCACTATAGTTCTCGAAGTTTTAGCTAAAGCAATAAGGGAATGAAAAGAGATTAAGGGCATACAAATTGGAAAAGAAGAAGTGAAGCTATCTCTATTTGCAGATGATATGATTGTATACATAAGTGACCCATAAAATTCTTCCAAGGAACTGCTACAGCTGATAAACACCTTTAGCAATGTAGAAGGATACAAGATAAACTCAAAGAAATCAGTAGCCCTTCTTTACGGTAAAGATAGAAGAGCTGAAAAAGAAATAAGGGAAGCATTACCCTTCATATTAACTGCAAATAGTATTAAATACCTTAGAGTAACTATAACCAAAGAAGTAACAGACCTATTTAACAAAAATTTTAAATCATTGAAGAAAGAAATTGAAGAGGATATCAGAAAATGGAAAGTTCTCCCATGTTCCTGGATTGGTAGGATCAACATAGTAAAAATGACAATTCTACCAAAGGCAATCTACAGATACAATGCACTGCCTATCAAAATCCCAACACAATATATTTTGGACCTTGAAAGAACAATACTCAATTTCATTTGTAATAACAGGAAATCCAGGATTGCCAAAACAATTTTGCTCAACAAAAGAACCTCAGGAGACATCACCATCCCTGACTTCAAGTTATACTATAGAGCCACAGTAATAAAAACACCCTGGTACTGGCATCAAAACAGACTTGTGGACCAATGGAATAGAATTGAGGATCCAGACATTAACCCAAAAACCTATGGACACCTGATCTTTGACAAAGAGGCCCAAAATATTCAATGGAAAAAGATAGTATATTTAACAAATGGTGTTGGCATAGCTGGATGGAAGTGTGTAGAAAAATGCAAATAGATCTGAGCCTGTCACCCTGCACAAAACTCAAATCCAAGTAGATCAAAGACCTCAACTTAAACCCAACCACTTCAAACTTGATAGAAAAGAAAGTGGGAAATACACTTCTACAAATTGGCACAGGCCACCACTTCCTAAATATAACACCAGTGGCACAGGCACTGAGACCAACAATCAATAAGTGGGATCTCCTGAAGCTGGGAAGCTTCTGCAAAGCCAAAGACACTGTCAATAGGACAAAACGCCAGCCTACAGAATGGGAAAAGATTTTCACTAACCCTACAAGTGATAGAGGACTGATCTCTGAGGTATATAAAGAACTCAAGAATTTAGAGCCCACAATCTTGAATAACCCTATCAAAAAATGGGGTACAGATCTAAAAAGGGAATTCTCAGCAGAGGAACTACGAATGTCTGAAGGGCACCTGAAAAAGTGCTCTTCATCTTTAGCCATCACAGAAATGCAAATCAAAACAACTTTGAGATACCACCTAACACATGTTAGATTGGCTAAGATAAAAGGCACAGATGACAGCCTATGTTGGAAAGGATGTGGAGCAAGGAGAACACTCCTCCATTGTTGGTGGGAGTGTAAGCTTGTTCAGCCACTTTGGAATGCAATATGTAGGTTTCTCAGAAAATTGAGAATCAATCTCCCCAAGGACCCAGCAATACCACTTCTGGGTATATACCCTAAAGAGGCACATTCACACTCCAAAGGTATTAGCTCAACTATGTTCATAGCAGCATTATTTGTAATAGCAAGAACCTGGAAACAACCTAGATGTCCCTCAACTGAAGAATGGATTAACAAACT
>PVIH01020557.1:0-32046 GCA_004025045.1 Sigmodon hispidus
CAGAAAGATAAGCAGACGATGTACTCACTCATTAGTGATCTCTAAACAAACAAACAAGGTAAAAACCAAGCATGCCCAAGCTGCAAACCACAACCACTGAACAGCTTGGGATCAGAAACATCCTGGACTGACTCTTCGGATCCCACTCCACCTAGTGGAACACCTGACTGACTCTTGAGGGAGGGGGGACAAAACTGGAGACCATGTCTCTTAAACAATAAAGGGTGCATGACACCTATGTCAATGGAAGTTGTCCTACAGAATTCACATACACAGGTAAGCACATAAAAACCTATCTGCCAACAATGTATGCCTGGACACAGATGAATATGCAAAATTGTGCACACATACATGCACACAGACAGTCTCAGTCTGGGCTCAATCTGATGACATTTGTTGAACGTATGTAACCTTTAGTAAGTACTTTTCCCAATTCTCCTCACAAGCTTGCAAAAATAAAAATGCATATTGTTAGAGAATGTGTATGTGCTGTTGCTTAGCTTTTGAACCGAACTTTCCAAGAACACTTTCAGAAACGAAATGGGATGCCTATGGTGAGCATGGACCCTTACCCAACCAAATCTGGCACCTGTGCCACATGGCCACAGCCCACATCTAGTAGGAAGTTACTCTTACATATTTGGCAGTTCTGCTGTGGCACTAAGCCATGGGCAACCCAGCTGCCCCCATTTTTTTCTCCAAAGAGATCCTCCAAAGAGGATCCAAAGAGAAATTGGAGCCCGCCATTACTGGTGGCAAGACTGAGAAAAGACACTTGGAGCGGAAAGAGAGGAAAAGAAAAACAAGCAGGCTAAGATCTCCTTGCCAGCACCAACAGTGGGTGGGAAAATCTGTAACTTGGTGGTTTGGAAGGAGGGACCTGCAAGGTGAAGAATATTTTCCTTTCATTCAGTGTTTGAACTCTGTTCTGTTTTGGTTTCTGATTTATAATTCACTGCAGGGTTTTCTTATTGTTGTTGTTTGTAACATTTTTTTAAATACATGAAGTCAAATCTAATAGTAGAAAATAATATGGATATTCTCCAAATTACAATAAATTTGTGCATAATGGTGCTTTTGAAATCAACTTTGCAAAGTTTTACAGAAGAAAATAAAGGTCTTAAGCATCTGCTGCATGCACACAGTAGCTCATTTGGGTCCTCATAACTATGTTTATGGAGTAATTTATATTCTTTGTTCTGTTGATGTAGAATTTAAGGTGCTGTAAAATGAACTGACTTGTCTGGAGCTATGAAATAAAAACTTGCTTTGTGAGTCTGCTGCTGTTCAATAGAGAAACCCATGATTTGTCACTGTAAAGGGAATTCAATGCATTTGTCCTCATTAATCTTTATTATATAATTTTATAACTAATAATACTTTATGCCATATACAAATTTACATTTTTCAGAAATTTCAAATTCATGTTTTTTGTTATTTCTTTACATTTTACTTTTTAATAATTCATCCAAGTTTTATTGATTTTTATATTTTGACCTGGTCTTGTTCAATAATTTAATTTTAACAATTCCATAGGTATATGTTTCTATGATCTATGATTATGGAAAAATCAAATATTATTAGAATAAAAACTAAACATGAATTTATTTCAAATTTTATAATTATTCACCATTCATTATAGTCACTGCCTGTATGCAGCTTTTTAAATTAAATTAAAATTGATTTTAAGTTTTACTATTCACATGTAAGGTATATGAAACTGCCATTTGCCCTATTAAGTGGACTATAGATTTAAGGACCAACAGCTTATCTAAATGCTGGAGAGAACATGGAAGTATCTTTGCCCACATCTGGAAAGATAGAGATCTAAAGAACTGTAGATTACCATAGCAAGCCTCATAGGAAGAAACCACCACAGGACCAGAGTTGAGGCAAGGAAATCTACTATAATTAATCACTGGAAGCTGGGTATGCACAACTATGGATAAACCTGCAAGGGAATCCAGTCATTAAGGATTACTAGCACTTCTTGAAAATAGCACCAAGGATCTCTACAAGGTTGCTAGTGTCAACATCAGAGAAGAGCCTTCAGGTTTCCTGTAGGGAGAACCAAAAGCCACAATAAATGTATATGGCAGAAGACTCTGACAAGGATACAAAGGACAGGACTCTAAACTATTTTTGAGGGCATAGTGGAAAAGTCACTTAGGAAGAGTTGTGTGCACATTCTCTTGCCTAGATTTTTTTTTAATCAGACTTAAAACATTTATAAATATTTGTAGTATTTTGCTACTAAGTTTAAAAGTGTTATTTCTTTCTTTCTACCTTTTTAAATTTTTTATATTATTTTTATAGAATAAAGTTTTGTATTCCTGTGTTAAAACTCCATTCTTCCTCCCAACCTCTTCAGGTCCTCTCTTTTCTCCTCATCTACCCAACTCCTCCCAAGAAAGGGCAAGAGGTCTCAAGGTGAATTAGTTCAGCATTCACTCCAGGCAAGTCTGATTTCCTCATCCTAATATCAAGACTGGGTTAGGAGTTCCTCTGGAGGGAATGGTCTCCAAGATGCCAGTCCAAGGTGCATCAGATCCCAAGCTAATCAGTGGTTCTAGTTTGAAGCTTGGAAATGCTTTGCTTTTTGTTTAAAGTCCACTAATGACTGAGTACATTTTCTGCTTATCTTTCTGGGTTTGTGATACCTCACTCAAGAGGATATTCCCCAAATCCATCCATTTGCCTACAAATTTTAGGATATCATTTTTTCTTACTGCTGAGTAGTACTCCATTGAGTAAATGTACCACAGTTTTTTAATCCGTTATTCATTTGATGGGCATCTAGGTTGTTTCCAGGTTCTTGCTATTAAAAATAATGCTGCTATGAACATAGTTGAGCTAATGCTTTTAGGGTGCGAATGTGCATCTTTAGAGTATATGCCCAATAATGATACTGCTGGATCCTTAGGGAGATTGATTCCCAGTTTTCTGAGAAACCACCATATTGCCTTACAGAGTGGCTGAACAAGTTTACACTCACACCAACATTTGGTGAGTATTCTCCTTGCTCTGCATCTTCTCCAGCATAGGCTGTCATCTGTGTTTTTAATCTTAGCCAATCTGAGAAATCTATGGAGGTATCTCAAAGTTGTTTTGATTTGCATTTCTCTGATAGCTAAAGATGTTGAGCACTTTTTCAAATACCTTTCAGCCATTTGTAATTCTGCTGAGAATTCCCTTTTTAGTTCTGAACCCCATTTTTTAATTGGGTTATTAATGGCTTTAGGCTCTAGTTTCTAGATTTCTCTCTATATTTTGGACCTTAGTCCACTGTCACTTATAGGGTTGGTGAAAATCTTTTCCCATCCTGTAGGCTGTCCTTTTGTCTTATTGACTGTGTCTGTAGCTTTACAGAAGTTTCTGAGTTTCAGGAGGTCCCACTTATTGATTGTTGTTTTTAGCACCTGTGCTACTGGTGTTATATTTAGGAAGTGGTCATCTGTGCCAATGCACTGGATGGTATTTCACATGTTGTTTTTCTATCAAGTTCAGTGTTGGTGGGTTTATGTTGAGATATTGATCCACTTGGATTTAAGTTTTGTTCAAGGTGATAGGTTTGGATCTATTTGGATCTATACACACTACCATCCAGTTATGCCAATAACATTTGTTGAAGATACTATCTTTTGTCCATTGAATATTTTTGACCTGTTTGTCAAAGATCAGGTGTTCATAGATATGTGGGTTAATGTCTGGGTCTTCAATTTAATTCCATTAATCCGCAAGTCTGTTTTTATTCCAGTACCACACTGTTCTTATTTCTGTAGCTCTATAGTCTAACTTGAAGTCAGGGATGGTGATGTCTCTTGGGGTTCTCTTGTTGAGCAAAATTGTTTTGTTAATTCTGGCTTTCCTATATTCATAATAAATTTGAGTATTGTTCTTTCAAGATCGGTAAAAATTTGTGTTGGGATTTTCATGGGAATTTCATTGAATCTGTAGATTGTTTTAGTAAGATTGTCATTTTTACTATTTTGATCCTACCTATCCAGTAACATGGGAGAGCTTTCCATTTTCTGATATCTTCTTCAATTTCTTTCTTCAGTGATTTAAAGTTTTTGTCAAATAACTCTAATACTTGTTTGGTTATAGCTATACTGAATTATTTAAAGTTATTTGCAGCTATTATAAAGGGTGATGTTTCCCTTATTTCTTTTTCAGCACTTTCATCTTTCGTGTATAGAAAGGCTACTAATTTTTTTTTTGAGTTAATCTTTTATCCTGCTCCATTGCTGAAGGTGTTTATCAGCTGTAGAAGTTCCTTGGTAGAATTTTGTGAGTCACCTATGTATACAATCATGTCATCTCCAAATAAAGATACTTTTACTTCTTTTCCAATTTGTATCCCCTTAATTTCCTTTTGTTTTCTTATAGCTTAAGCTAAAACTTCAACAGCTATATTGAATAGATAAGGAGAGAGGATAGTCTTGTCTAGTTCCTGATTTTAGTGGGATTGCTTTGAGGTTTTTTCCCTCCATTTAGTTTGATGTTGACCATTGGCTTCTTGTAAATCACTTTTATTATACTTAGAAATTTTTCTTATATTGTTGATCTTTCTAGGACTTTTATCATAAAGGCATGTTGAATTTTATCAAAGGCTTTTTCAGCATCTAAGGATATGATCATGTGGGTTTTTTGCTTCAATTTGTTTATATAATGGATGACAGTATGTTTTTTAACGTTGAACCATCCCTGAATTTCTGGGATGAAGTCTACTTGATTGTGGTGATTTTTTTTTTAAATATATGTTATTGTATTCTGTTTGCCAGAATTCTGTTGAGAATTTTTGCATCAATATTCATGAGGGAAATTGGTCTGTAATTCTCTTTGTTTGTTGCATCTTTGAATGGCTTGGGAATTATGATTATTGTGGCCTCATAAAAAGAGTTTGGCAATATTCTTTCAATTTCTACTGTATGGAACATTTTGAGGATTATTAGTATTAGTTCTTCTTTGAATGTCTGGTAGAATTCTGCACCAAAACCATATGGACCTCTGCTTTTTTTACTTGGAAAACTTTTAAAAACACCTTCACATTCCCTTGGGGCTTAGGTCTGTTTAGGTAATTAATCTGATCTTGATTTAATTTTGATAAGTGGTACCTGCTGAGAAAGCTGCCCATTTCTTCTAGGTTTTCCATTTTTGTGGAGTATAGATTCTCAAAGTATGACCTTATAGTTCTCTGGATTTCATGGGGGTCTTTTGTTATGTCCCCCTATTCATTTCTGATTTTGATAATTTGGATACTCTCTTTCTGCTTTTTGATTAGTATGGATAAGGGTTTATCTATCTTGTTGACTCTCTCAAAGAACCAACTATTTGATTTGTTGATTCTTTGTATTATTATTTTTGTTACAATTGTATTGATTTCAATTCTGTGTTTGATTATTTCCTGCCTTCTAGGTGAGTTTTCTTCGAATTGTTCTAAAGCTTTCAGCTGTGCTGTGAGTTCTCTTGTGTGAGATTTCTCTAGATTTTTCGTGTAGGCATCTAGTGCTATGATTTTTCTTCTTAAGACTATTTTCATTGTGTCCCATAAATTTGGGAATGTTATGGATTCATTTTTGTTAAATTCTAGCAAGTCTTTAATTTCTTTTTCAATTTCTTCCTTGACCCAGAGGTGGTTCAGTTGAGTGATATTTTATTTCCATGTGTTGGTAGGCTTTCTCTAATTTTTGATATTGTTGAACTCTAACTACAGTTCATGGTGGTCTGATATGATACAAGGGGTTATTTATCTATTGATATTTGCTTTATGACCAATTATGTGGTCAATTTTAGAGAAAGTTCCATGTGGTGCTGATAAATATGTATATTCCTTTGTGTTTGGGTGGAAGCTTCTGTAAATATCTGTTAAGTCCATTTGCATCATAACCTCTGTTAGGCCTCTTATTTCTTTGTTGAGTCTCTGTCTGGTTGACCTATCTAAGGGTGAAAGTGGGATAATGAAGTCTCCCACTATTAGAGTGTGACATTGTTGTGGGATTTAAGCTTTAGTAGTATTTCTTTTACATATGTAGGTACCCTTATACTAATCATAAATATTTAGGATTGAGATCTTATCTTGGTCAATTTTTTGCTGGAGATGAGTAAGTAATGTCCAGCCTGGTTTCTTTTGATTGATTTTAGTTTGAAGCCTACTGTGTTAGAAATTAAGATGGCAACACCAGCTTGTTTCATGGGGCTATTTGATTGGAAAAATCTTTTCCCAACCTTTTACTCTGAACCTGTGTCTGTCTCTGAGATTGAGGTGCATTCCTTGTATACAGCAGAAGGATGGCTTCTGTTATTGTATCCAATGTGTTAGGGTGTGTCCTTTTATAGCTGAGTTGAGTCCATTAATATTAAGTGATATTAATGACCACTTATTGTTATTTTCTGTTATTTTTGGTGGTAGCCTGTGTGTATTTTCTTTCTTTGTTTTTATTTCCCCCTGTGGGATTATCGATTGCTTGTGGTTTCATAGGTGTATCTGAGATGTTTAGGTTGGAGTTTTCTCTCTAGTGCTTTCTGAAGGGCCAGATTTGTAAATAGGTATTGTTTAAATCTGACTTTATCCTGAAATATCTTGCTTACTTCATCAATGGTGATTAATAGTTTTACTGGGTATAGTAGTCTATGTAGGCAGCCATGCTGTTTTAGAGTCTGTATAGCTTCTCACCAGGACCTTTCTTGCTTTTATTGTTTCCATTGAATAGTCTGGTGTTATTATGATGTGTCTGCCTTTATAGGTAAGTTGGTTCTTTTCTTTTTGCAGCTCTTTGTTCTGTATGCTTTGTGGCTTAATTATTATGTGGTGGTTCTAATTTTTTGGTGGTTCTAATCTGCTTAGTGTTCTGTAAGCTTCTTGTATCTTTATAGGCATTTCTTTCTTTTGGGTTGGTAAAGTTTTCTTCTATTATTTTATTGAATACACTATCTGTGCCTTTGAGCTGATATTCTTCTCCTCCTTCTATTCCTATCCATCTCTGGTTTGTTCTTTTCATGATGTCCAGTGATTCTCTCCTCTGTCTCTTGTATCTGTAGTTCTGGTTCTTTTATTTAGATTTTTCTATTTCTACCTTTGCCTCATTTTCTCCCTCCTTTATTGTTTTTATTTCAAATTTTAGTTCTTAGAATGTTTCTTTCTTTTGTTGGTTTTCCTTTTGTTGGTTTTCTTTATTTTCTTTTAAGAATTTGTTCATCTCTTCCAATTTTGTTTGTATTTTCTTCTATTTCTTTAAGGGAATTTGTTCTATCCTCTTTTAAGCCTTCTATAATTTTTATGAAGATATTTTTTATGCTGTTTCCTCTTCATTGGTCTGTTCAGGTTTTGATGCTTTAGAACCATCATTTTCTTCCAGTGTTGCCTTGTTGTTCTTTATATTGTTATGTATATACGTGCACTGGCATCTGCCCATTGCTGTAATGGTTTGCTCATAGTCAACTTCTAGTCAGTTTTGGCTAGAGGGATTGTGTGTCTCCTGTCTGCTCTGAACATGGGGTCTGCATGATCTCTGACTTTGCTCTGCATTTGGGTTTGAAGTTTGAAAGCATCTGTCTATGGTGACATAGCTTGCTCTGGAGGCCAGGCCCAGTCATGGGACATCTCTCCTGCTATGTGTCTATAGGGATTACTGGTAAAGGACCCTCCCAGCTTTAGCCTAGGGTCTGAATGCTGAGGAGCATGAGATCAGGTCATTGGGTGTGTCCAAGAGTTGGAACTTGCTCACCTCTAAGTCCACTCTGGATAAGGGTCTGTTGTTCAAAGCTGTCTCTCTAAGATCTCATCTGGTTTTTAGCATGTGACTCAGTACATACAACCTGTGTTATTTTCCATGTGGTCCAGTACTCATACCTTCATAGTAGCCACTTTTCATGCATTTGATATAAATGATAGTATTCAGTACTCATAAGCCTTGTTATCTGCCTTATGATGTCAATACTCTGATCCCTTAGCATATACGCTTGTGTGTATGTGTGTTGTATGTGCACTCTCACATTTTGGTACTTACCATGTGATCCAGTTCTCACACTACTTACTATTTTATTATGCTATTCAGTACTCACACTCTTTGGTATTTATAACAATAAGTATTTCCTGGTTATTCATATGCTTTTTATTTAGCATGTGCCCATATACTCCCACTTCTTCTCTTTACAGTGTGATTCAGTATTTATACTCCTATTATTTACTATATGATGTGGTATCATAGGTCTTGGTACTTGCCCAAAGGAGTCAAAAACTTGTTTTCACAAATATTTTTGCACATAAATGCTGATAGCAGCTTTATGAATAACTTCCTAGACTTTAAAATTAATATGATACTCCATGGCTAATAGATATTTAACTGGGGTATATCAGATAACTGAATATTATCACTCAGTGCTAAAATGGTATTATCTATTAAGGAATGTAAAGCAATGTAGGAAAAACTTTTGTGATTAAACAATAACAAAAGGATATATTGCATGATTTCAGTTTCTCTAATATTCTGAGAGAGTCAAAGCATAGAAAAAACAAAAACAATCAGTGGTTCCGTGTGTTGCTTCAGGAAGAAATGGAGAAAAATGAATAGGATTTCTAGGGCAGTGAACTTCTTTACATGGCACTATAATAGTGCATACCCACCATTACACAACTTTCCAAGCGCACAGAACGCACAACTCTAAGAATGAATACTAGTATAAAAGTATGGACTTCGGTCAGTCATTACCATGTAAGTGTTGTGGTATCATATGTACCAAATGTACCTCTACCTCTATAATAGATAATGGGGTAAATAATACTAGCAAGAAAGCATATGATATTTTTTTGCATTTTTATCTCAATTTTACTGTAAGTCTAAAATTGCTCTAAAAACAAAGTCCTTCACAATTACTTCAAATGAAGTGAAACAAGAAAAGCATAATTTTATAGCTTCTTTGTGTTACTTGAGCCTCATAGCTACTGACATGGATCATGCAGATAGACTATACTGTCAAGGCAGAAATCTCCATTTAATTGTGCTGCACTTGTACCCACTGCTTCACATTCCAGGTAAAGAAGCAGAGGTGCAGAGAGTTACTGACTGTGCTGAAAATAACTGTTGTTAGCCTTCCTCACCCTGCTTTCTGCCATCATATTGTGATGTTATGAAGACTGCACATATTTACAGAGTTCCATATTACATTTAGAAACACATATTGCCTAATGTTTAAAGCAGATGAAGAATGTTTATCTCACCAAGCATTTATCATTACCTTCAAATGAAAATATTCTAGCTCCTTTCTGCTATTGTTCTTATAAAATATGATTAAAACAGCTAATCTACTGATCATTTGAAATTATTTCTCTTGTATAAGTGATGCTGGTTTCTTTTTTGTAAGTAAATAAACCCAGAAAGTGAATATTTAATTAAATAACAGGCTTTATGGAATAAATTTCTTTATGACATAGTACAGTGATTTGGAAATAATACTTCCTGAGACAGATACTAATATAAAATAAAATAAGAATGACTAAAAAGGACTATTTGCCTCTCTAAATAAGATATTTCTGATTAAACCTAATCAAAACTTTGACAAGACAATATGTTGCTCTGAAACTTTGAGGAACAATTTTAATTTTTAAATTATTTTTTAAGTCCAACCATTAATATGGATCTATGTTAGTTAAAACTTTTGTCACTACAGAGATGATCTGTGTCAAATAGTTCAAAGGTGATAAGATTTGTTTTGCTTGTGGTGTCAGAGGACTTAGCCCATACTTACCTGGATCTGTTGTCCAGGCCTGTAGTGAAGCAGAATGTCATGATAAGAAGCACGCTGGGAGAAAAGATGCTCACGTCTGGGCAGCTCTAAAGAAAAGTGAACTAGAGGGGCCAGGTTGGGAAGAGATCTTCCTGAAGCATGCTCCAGGGACCTATTTTCTGCAGCCAGGCCCCATTTCGTAATAATTCCATCATATTATGAAATCATCAGAAGATAAATCCTTTGATTAGGTGAGAGCTCTCCACTGTTGGAGCCCAAGTCTCCACCCACAAGCATTTGGGGAAATGTTTTATGTCCAAACCACAACACAATATTCTCTATACACCACTTCTTGACAAAGCAATGATCCAGTTCATTATACTTAAAGTTGAAAACAGTACATTTTTGTTCATTGAATAACTTTTAAATGTTTTAAACTTTAATTTTTATATTATTTGGAAGTTGTAATTTCTTCATATTTTCATAAGTAATGCATAGACTATAAGCATTTAGTATATAAATTATGTGCATATATTCATAACCAAATAGTTATTTTTCCCAGTAATAATTTAATGCATGGAATCACTTGACTTCCTGTCTTCCCTATCATAGTATAGCTGATGATAGAAAATATTCTGTTGGGTCTTTGTAAACCTATGGCACTACTGCATTAGACTTTTATCAGTCTATTAGGAATGATTCCATATGTCTTCATCCTTAACTTTTCTCACAGAATTCTCCTGATACAAATGAATTCTGGATCACAGGTGGAAAAATGACACATCATGTCATGGTCTTCTAAGTATGCCAGACCATACTAAAACCTGGCTGTAACAGCTCACAAAGACTGTAAGCCACCTAAGACTCTTAAATCTTTATTGCCACATTGGTCTTTACATGTCAAATATTCTAAAAGCTGTAATATCTTTATGTATGTACCTGATATATATGTGAGTATCTCATTAGACACAAACCTAAACATTTTTGATAGACCTTAGAAAGCTGATAGTGTAAGGGATTAAATTGTAATGTAATTTTAACTTCAAGAGTAACAAAATATTTCTCTTAAGACACTCCATTCTTTTCTACCATTGGAGATTTTCCTTAAAGGATTTGGAGAAACATAAACTTCAACAGTTACCCCTTAGTGGAGAAGTTTTAGTTTTCGGAGATTTGTTTCTCATCTGGCTGTCTCTTCTGAGTTAATTATTTTAATAATTTTCTTTTTTTAGATGTTTTCTACTGTCTAACCACTATTGGTGAATGTCTTCCTTTTAGAGTACAGCATGGAAACTAGTCAAGACACAATTCTGACACTAGCAGGCTATACTGTGAGCATTCTGGCTTGGCTGTGTCATCTCCAGGTTTCTTTCTCCAACTTGCCAATATTCCAGCTCTACAAACTACCCCAAGAGCTGAAAAATAAAACCCTGTTCCACTCAAGGACTCCATAGGCATCTGATATTCATGTATTCTGTAGCTATATAACTAAAAGAGAAAATGGTGCATCCAACACTCTGGTCACCATGATGAAGATAGAGCTTTTTGGGTGTATCTACACCCAGATATACTGGTACAGAAAAGCGCTAGCATTTCAAAGCTAGATGGTTCTGAGGCAAACACAAGCATTTAATCACTTCTTTTAGTGTTATCCCCAATCATAATATCAAATCAATTCTTAAACTTGTATCATCTTTATTAGTTTTATTATTATTGTATTTCTTTTCCATGTGTTTTGTTCCTTTGTGAATTTCTAGGCTTTTATTCCGTAGACTAATACTTTTCCACTCCAAGACTATGGTACTTTGTTCTATATGAAATCAGGCTAAGCAAGTTATGGGCAGGGGATGGGGGGGCAAGCTAGTAAGCAGCACTCCTCCATGACCTGCATCTGTATTTCTGCCCTGTTTGAGTTTATACTTTGATTTCCCTTGGTAATAAACTGTTACCTGTAAATGTAAAATAAATCTTTTGCTTCCCCGGTTGCTTTTGATCATCAACCCAGGTGTTTCATCACAGCAATAAAGACCCTAAGAAGTTTTTATTATAATATAATAATGCATTTTAATGTTCATCTATCAAAAAGTAACAATTTTGTTCCTATATTTATTTGCATGATAATCAAACAGATATATCTGTTACTATTTAATGTTGGTCACATATTATAATGGTTATATCAACTTCTTCCATCTTTGGATCACCTAGGAAGAGAGAGCCTCATTCTGGGATTGCCTAGATATGCTTGTAAACATATGCTTGTCTTAATTGATGTGGGGAACCAAATCTGAATTGGGTATCACCATTCCCTGGATTGAGGCCCTAGATTATATTAGTAAAGAAATCTGTCTGAACAGTAAGCATACATTTTTCTGTGTTTTATTTTTTTATTTTTGAGTATGATGTGATTACCTACTTTGAGTGCCTTAAACTACTTTGACTTCTTTGAAATAATGTACTCTGTCCTGAAATTGTGAGATAAAGTAAACTATTCCCCTAAGTTGCTTTTATTCCAGGAATTCTATCACAGCATCAGAAATGAAGCTAGAATAACTATGGTATGTCAGAGTCTCTGTTGAGTTCATTGTCTACCTCCCTAAAGAGGCATTTCTTCTTTGTTCTACAGATGAGATATTAATTCTCCTGAGGATGCACAACTAGCAAGCATACAATTAAAGTTTAAACACCAGGCCCGTATGACTCTACTAACATTAGGATGTATGGAATACTTATCAGAAAATATTGGAGTTTTGTCCAATGATTATTAAAAAAATAGCTTTCTGTTGTTTTAAAATGCCTCAATGTCTTCTGTATGGTAATAGTTTGAGATCTCTTTGTGCTCTGCTCAATAACGAAGCTATACTAAAAGTTCTTTCTTGGTCAGACAACATGGTACTTCAGCTACTGTCTCCTCACATTCTCCATAAAAAGTTTATGTGGCACAGATCATAAAGAATACAACTGAAGACAGGGACTGACAGATCAGCATTGATGTAATCGGTGCTCTGCAGACATGCTTCCTATGTAACGCCTGTGGAAAAGCACATAAGACTTCATAGACATCTGTTCTGAGGTTACAAAACTTTATCACCTACAGACTTCCAATAGCTTGAACAGAACCTATCATATTGGAAACTAACATCAGTCAAGATGCATTTGTGTTAAGAAACCTCTTTTTCCATATTTTATTAATTATAATCACTTTACTATTGATTAGTCCCAAGCCAAGTTTATTTGCTGCATTTAGTAATAGCTTTTAAAGTTAAAATACCAATGTTTTTTAAACTGGATTGCATATTTTGACATTTTACAATTCTTAACTTCAATAACAATCAGGATAAAACCTGTTGAAAATGGTCCAGGGTACTGCAGAAGAATAAAATGCGATAGGAAACTAGTTCTCTGATGGGGAATCTCCTACTTGCACTGTGGCCAGGTCACAAATTAGTCAATGGACAAAGCAGGTAAGTGACCAATTACAAAACACCCAATAAGCAGTGGCTGGAATTTCACCTTCTACCAAGAGTCTAATTTGTGCCTGCTCAATGATCTTTTAAATATTTACTATTTTTCAATCCCAGATGGTTTGCTTAGAATAACCAGCCATAGAGCTCTGTAAATCACTGGCGGCCAGGGTTGGAATATGTGAAAAGACTATGCAATCTGAGGACTTCTTGCTTTGACTCCAGTGTCTACAAGTCTTAACAGGCATGCTCACCAAAGCAAGTTTTTTCTTAAGAATCAAGAGCTACAAGGTTGGGACTATCAGTTGGCATTCTTCTTCCCTTCTATAAGAAGCTGCTCTGGAAGACAAGCCAAACAGAAACAAGAGATGGGAGAGATAAAATTCTAACTGCCAAGTTTCGATTTCTAAATTCAGTTTTGGCCAATTACAAAGGAAAATGAGTCTTCTGTCTTGAGCTCAACTGGTTGAAATTGAGTTGTGACACCTGCGACAAAGAGTGGCATGGCCCTCTGCATGTATTATCTATTTATTCTGAAAGAAACAAGTCCATCCACATGTCTTACAGGCTCAAGCAATGTTTTCAAAGCTAAACATGTTATTTATGCCTTCTTATACTCTATACCATTTGTCAAAAAAAAAAAAATACCTTTCTCTCGGACAGACCACTTCCCTGAATACTGCCAACTTTTTTTCCCAAGTATTCTTGAACAGAACTCCAACTCTGTTCTTCGAGTGTTGCTGCTCCATAATCTCTATAGTTGGGGGCTAAACTGTGGCAATACCTTGACTCTTCTCTGCTTCCCCCACCCTTGCCCTCTGACAAACCATACTTTATCATGTTCCCACAGTGAATCTTCTCAACTGCACACTTACAAATGTGTATGTATGTTGAGTAGTTTCACTTGGTCTTCATATAAAGCTGAAGTTTCAGAGCAAGAATTGATTAGCTTCTGTGTAACCTGGCTTCAGACTCCACATTTTATCTAGGTCCACTACACTGTGCTCCACCCTTTGTAAAGTTCTTATGCTTTTGGATACACTAATCTATTTACATGAATGTTGCCTTTCACCACTGGTATGTACTCAACATTTACCCTCACCTTAACAAGGTTATATAGCCCTAGAGATCCAGACAAGTCTTAATGCCTTCTTTAGACTTAGAGTTTTAGAGTTTTATATACTCCAGAAATCCTTTTTTTTTTACTTCTTAAATTCAAAATTTTGTGTTCTTTATTTTAAACTTTACTGAGAGAGTCAGAGAAATATGGTATCAAGTGAGCAGACATGGTAGAATTTTGTCCAAGACCCCTGTTTCAAAGAGACTACATTTATTGTCTGTTGTTGAAAAGGCCAAGGAAAATACAAGGATTTATAGCAATTGATCCTGTGTTATTCATCTTCACTAAGATATTCATTGTGATGTAATTAGGTTATACTCTATAAATTCTAATTCCACTTTTAATTTAATAAAATCAAATGCTATGTGCTATATAGCTTCTCTCCAATTTCGATATTTCTCTTTCCTTGAAGACAGCAGATGTTTCAGTCATAGGCTGATAATTCCCCATTTTCCGACTTCTATTAACTCCCTGATTTGGTCATTTATCCTCACTTATCCAGAATTTCTATGTTTGCTCTTCCCACTATGGTTTATATTTCTTTATTTCAAAAACCATTTTAATGGTATTTATTAATATTACCATGATTTTTTATACTCATTTTATTCCTTATGCATGTAATATATATCAACATACTTTTAGCTTCACACTGCATTCAGACACTCTTTATATTATGATGAGACCTGTTATCAAAAGAACGGATGAGACCTAGACTGAACAGAGTATTAGTTCAGTATTAATGATAGCATCATAGAATAGAGTGATTTTAACTGTACCATTGGAACCTACCCACAACATCACTTGTTAAAAGTGACTAGAGCCTCGTTCTAAGTTTATTTAGCAGGAAATACAGATGTTAGCCTAGCCAAGAAGACAATTTAAAGGCCCAACAGTAACCAAGAAACACAGTCAGATTTTTTTTTTCAGTTACTTAGCATTCTTTCCTAAGTCTTGCCTTTTTAGGCTATAAATGGAAGGAAGCAAAAGTTCCTGTTTATTTCTCTGGAGTGCCTGCCTGCAACACTAATTCATTCATTTCTGAATCAGAGACTAGCTAAAGCTAGAAATACTGTGACTCATTCTTTTTCAATTGAAATTATTCTATATTCTCAACCTTGTCCACTTAAGCTACTAAAGGCAGTGTCTACAAAAAAGGACTTTAGTAATAATTCTTAAATCACATGATATTAAGTGCTGAAAACATGGGTAGGTGTACTGAGAAACCCTCAATGCCCAGAGAAGACATGCTGGGTACAGTCTGTGCATTCTGGTAAATACATCAAGGTAATAATTACTTCCATATTTCCCCTTTTAAATATACAGTTTTTACTCAGGGCCAGGTTACCCTAACACACACCCAATGCATTTCAGATTTCTGTGTAATTTAAAGAAAAAGTGTTGCTGAGGTGAGCCAAATTCACATATGAGCTCTTTGTGTAAGCTATTTAGAGCTACAAAGCCTATGTCTCCTTGCTTCTATATAGTTTGTTTCCTAAGTATGGCTTTCTGCCATCTATTGGAATGGCATTCTTACAGTGCCCCAGATCCCAATATGAAAAGAGTTTACTTTTTTTATTATTATTTTTTAAGGAAAGTGCTCTTATACATGTTCTTAAGACAAGAGGACTGGTTTGCATTTTCAATACCCTCGATCTGGACACAGTAAAAGAGGTGATACATTGGAGAAAGCAGTGAATTGTAATGTCAGCGGAAAGAATGAGCTCGTTTTCTTGCTTTGGAAGCAAGAGGGAACATACACAATGCTTTTACTCCTCGGAAAAGGAGACTGAGAATATTATGACACACTTCTAGAACACAAAGTAAATGAAATAAAATGCTTCTCTGTAAAGCAAAACTAATTTCTATTATGTGTGAATGGAATAGGTTCTGTTGTGCTGGTTTTTACATATAATAGAACTCACAAACTCAGACATTTTGATAGCACCTCTAATTGTCCTCGTACCTATGAGTTTTATCACTGATTATACTGTTTTCTGCATAGTCTGATGATGACATTTAAGGTTAGAAAAGTCTGTACCTGAAAATTAGCATCTGAGAATTACCTCTTAAAAATTGCTCTCTTGTTTGTGTTCTACTAAGAAAGGATATTTGGTGTCTGCTAAGCAGACAATACTCCATCATTTAACCCTCCTACCTCAGGCTTCTAACTGCTGGGACTACAGGCATCTGTTCCCACACTCTGCAAGAATGGCTTTGATATTCCTTTAGTAATATCCATTCCATACAGAACTCATTTCCCTGGCCTTGACAGTTTCTTTCAATAATACTTGATATCAAAGTGTTTGTGAATTGAGTTTTTTAGGTGAATTTTCTTTGAGTACTATTTTCAGAATATCTAAAAGCAGTAGACACTGGACTGGGGAAACATTAGGTTTTCTCGTGCTTTTTCACTTTTGTCTATGTTTCTATTCAAATACTACTTTTAAGTGGTACAATATTTTATCTATTTTTTTGAAACCAACAAAGGTAACAGGCATCCTTTGAATGAAATGTATGTCTGTTCAGAGGCAATCAAAGAGAAAAGGCAACTGAAAACTCTAGTGCAATGTTGTTATGTTTTATTGCAGAGTACTTAGAATAAGAAAAACAGAAATTGTGGTGCCAAATATATTAATGTCATGGATAACTCCTTGGCAAGCTGTCAATATGAAGAACATGTATCTGGAATAGAATGATAAATTAAAAAAAAAGTCTTAGTTTTTATTTTACAACCTCAGACTGTGCAAACTTGTCTGATCTAGCTTTACCTGTGAAGAGCCATCTGCCCAGCAGCATCCTTCCAGAACTAGAGGAACTTCTGCAGGGGAACAAAAGACAATTTTTAAAATATGTTTTTAATTAAGTTTTAAACTATAAATGAAAAGGTTCACATATGCTAAAGGCAAATCTATATTTACTCTGTTTTTCAAGTGAGAAGTCATGAATTTAATAGAATCCCTTGAAATGTTTTATTATCTTTAATTTCAGATTTAGAATGAGTGGGCTTATAGTCATAGTAAACATGTTTTTAATATACCTTCTTATAATCACACATACTTATCTATCTCTATGTTCTCACCAAGCTCCCAGCATGTGTAGAACAGACCTTCTTTGTATATGCTTAGTAACAGAAGTAAAACATCCAATTCAAGTGAAAAAACTGATAGCTGTTCTCTAAAGTGGGCACGATGCCACATAACAGTGTGGAGAGGCAGGATTTTACAATGTAAGTGAAATACTTGGGGGCTAGAGAGATGCCACAGTGAATAAGAGCATCTGTTGGTCTTCCAGAGGACTTGGGTTCAGTTCCCAGCATCCATATGGTCCTGACTTGGGTTGTGAATAGCAACCATAAGTAACTCCAATTTCAGTGAGTCCAATATCATTTTCTGGCCTTCATGGGAACCAGGCTTGAAAATGATGCCATGCATACAGAAAATACATATGAAAGAAAATTTTTTAAAATAGTTTTAAAATGTTAAAAGTAACCATCATTCATTTTTAATATATTTTAGTTTCTTCTCTTTTTCTAAATATCTAGTAGTTCCTTCAAAGTTTTGTATCCTGTAACTTGCTTTAGTTGGACCTTTCAAAAGCAGAGTCATAATGAAAGTGTCTGAATGTCTGTATTTACAGTTGATAATGGCTGAACCTCAATTATTCCTCAAAAATTAGAAAAGCCTTAACTTATATCACAAAGCAGTTGGGAGGATGAAATGATCAACACCAGAGCAGTGTAACCTCAGCCCTGGAAAAGGGAAAGATTTGGCAGACCACCTTCACTCTTAGAGACGACAGTCAGGGATGGGTCAGAGGACGATAGCATTGACTTCTGGATACCAACACCTCTGCTCACTTTCCAACAGAGAGAGAAGATGAGATGTATTTGACTTCCTGCTTAAGACTTCCCATTCCTCCACAAATCCATTGCTTCAGTTTCAACTCTATTAATCCCAGAATAGAGTAAGCATGGCAAGCTGCCTGAAAATGAGTAGTAAGCTGGGGATTGGTGACCAAGGGCAAGGCCAATGGCCTCCTAGGATGCTAAAACTCAACGTTTGAGGACTAGAAAGTGGCTTTTAGTGAATACATAAAGTGATAGCATTGTCTCATCAATTTCTCTTTATAACAATTGATGATGCTCAAAATGATATGTGAAAAAATATGCCTGGTCTATTCAAGTTCTCCAAGTTCCCAGAGCAGGAATGTTTTACTTAACACTAAAGGAAAGTAGTTTCAATCTCTTGATTTTAAAGCCATTATGAAAAGAAAATAATACGTTTAGTGAGCTGTTTTCTTTAGAAAGAATATGTATCATTCAGAACAGTAGCGTTGATATAATATTAAAGTCAATGTCAAAAAAGTTACACAGTTTTTCCTTGTGCAATTGACATAACAATATTATCACATTGACATGTAAAATAAAGACTAGGAGGACTGTATCTTTCCTAAACCTTCATTAAAATAGGTCTAGGGCCATGTCTACCCCAGACTATACCTCTAGTTTTTATGTCATTCATTGTTTTCTTGCCTATACATCACATTCATTAAGTACAGTGGCTAAATATTACCTCATTGCTAAGAAAAAATAAGTGTCAAATTGAGTACATAAAAATAAGTAGATATTATTAGGAAACCATAACTATGTATCACAGGGAAACAAGGATTTAGAGTACTGGTCCAAATGAGAAAGAGGATCCCAGCAACTTTAGTTGAACTCAGAACTGGAGAATTTTACATGTCTAGAGAGTACAGAGGTGGAAACATCATGATATAATGTGGCAAAAATTTTGAGATGACTAAGGAAATCAGCTTTTGTTAACCTAAAGATACTAGATTATTAAAAACAAAATAAAATGCAACATCAAAACCAGTGGATAGGGAAACAATTCGAAGTGAAGCACTGAACTAATGAAAATTAGCTAGAGTGATATTTTTGAGCGACTAAACAAGACAGGGAATGTAGCAGTTGCTATAAACTAGGGCTGTATAGTTTGTTTAATGGTGAAAACGTTTAGTCACTGGGGTTACCTTGGCCATTTATTGTCCTGGCACACATTAAATTCACATTCTTCATCAAGTAGTAATATAAAATAAATAGTTATACATTATAATATATTTTAACTGAACACTTAATATAAAATATAAATATACAGTATAAAATAATTTGAATAAAGAATATGAACTAAATATACAATATGGTTTAGTTTTATCATCTACCAATTTGTACATACACGCACATGAATATATACAAAGGAAAGATAAATTGAATTTTTATATAATGGGTAGGATTTATTGGTAAGTTGGCATTATATAGTTTTTTGTGGACTATTACGTATATTCTTGTTATATGGATTTTTTGTGATAAGAAAATTACATACTTCTAGTCACTTAAAAGTACATCTCTCTATTTGAAGAATGACTATAAAATACACAAGTACTCTACCATTAAAGTCACATGAAACTAAGTAACAAAAACAAAGTGTACAAAAAGCACTGTACAGAGCATATCTTAAAGTCCTTTTCCTGGACAACACATGAAGGGGTATCTTGCTGGGTATCAAATGCATTTTATGATATTTTGTGACTTTTTTCCCTATTGTGTTCCTTAGAATTGGCAACATCTTTGTCCTTCTTTCAACTAGTGCCACTAAAATTGACATGGGATGAGAAACTGACACTGGTATAAAAATAAATTCTTTTTCATCTACACAGATGGTGCTACTGAGGCTCTGTCAGCAATGCACGCTCTTAGACTGATGTCTTTGCAAGTGTGGATGGGACTTGAGTCACCCACAAGGTCACCTGATCCCCTTTTGATCAGCAGCAAACATATGCATGACAGCTGACTGGAATCATGCTTGGATACAGCATGGGCATAATACTAGATTTTTGTCTTCATGTTTGAAACTGAGGAAATAATGCCACCACCTTGGCATCATTAGCATATAGCCTGTACAATCAACCCACTGCATGCTGATATCTGTGTTCCACCTGGAACCAATTTATACTGGCACACTAAACTTATTATAGATTCACAAGTGATGAAAAACTAAAATAAGAATTTCTTAGCATACTACATGCCTCAGTATCTCCTCAGATACTAGATCTAATGATAAAGCCAAGACATGGCATCACCATCCCTGACTTCAAGTTATACTATACAGCTACAATAATAAAAACAGCCTGGTTCTGGCATAAGAACAGACTTGTGGATCAATGGGATAGAACTGAAGGTTCAGACATTAACCCAAAAACCTATGAACATCTGATTTTTTTTTTTTTATAATTAGGGTAGTAGTTTAATGTGTATGATATTTTGTATGTTTTTAAAAGTGGTCAATGCTATCTAAATGTTCTATTTAAGCTCAAAAATATAGCATAGATTTCTTGAGTATCTTCATATCATATTACTTTCCCTGTCCTTCAAAGCTATTGAATATCCCACTAACACTAATATCTTCTGGAATGTTTCTTACATGTAGCATCACTATATATATCTAGAAAACATTGACAATATGTCATGATAAGTTTACTTAGAATTAAAAGTCCACATTTCATTTTTATAACGATGTACAAGAGGAAGCACTTGGCTCCTACATGAAGTATGTAAATCTCACTCCCTTATTTCTGAACTTTTTACCTTTCTCATATAAAAGCTTCTTGGTATTCATCTTGATTGATCTTCCATATTTCACTGTAGGATCATTGGATGGATATTTTAATAAATATTTTATGACTTAAAGAAAAAGACATAACCCTCATATTGTGACAATATTAATTTATAAATAATGTAACTTATGGAACTTAAATTTGTCTAATAAATCAAGTCCTTTTCATGCTTTTTCTAGGTGGGCATGAGAGAAGAAGAAAAAAACAGAGAGTTTGAAGGCAGGCTGAGAGACAGACCAGAAACATCGTAGAAGCAATAAGTTTAACCTGGTGTCTAATTATTCTTGAAGCTCTATCTGTGTCTTTTTTTTTTTTTTGGCAGTCAATGTGATTTATTAGCTAAGTTGGCCAAAATTCCTTTTTCTTTTATTCTGTATACTTATTATTATTATTATTATTATTATTATTATTATTAACAAAGAAGTCATGCTTTCTATCCCTGTATATCATTATTCAAGGTCCCTTCCCCCTCCTGCCACATCAGGTCATTTTTTCTTCTGAACACCTGATCTTTGGCACCTGTCACCCTGCACAAAACTCAAATCCAAGTGGATCAAAGACCTCAACATAAACCCAGCCATTTTGAACTTGATAGAAAAGAAAGTGGGAAATGTACTTGTATGAATTGGGACAGGCAACCACTTCCTAAATATAACACTAGTGGCACAGACACTAAGATCAACAATCAATAAGTGGGATCTCCTGAAGCTGATAAGCTTCTGTAAAGCCAAGAACACTGTCAATAGGACAAAACGTCAGCCAACAGAATGTGAAAATATTGTCACCAACCCTACAAGAGATAGAGGATTGATCTCTAAGATATGTAAAGAACTCAAGAATCTAGAGCCCAAAACCTTGAATAACACAATCAAAAAATCGGGTTCAGATCTAAAAAGGGAATTCTCAGCAGAGGAATTACGAATGGCTGAAAGGCACTTGAAAAAGTGCTCATCATCTTTAGCCATCAGAGAAATGCAAATCAAAACAACTTTGAGCTACTACCTGACACCTGTCAGATTGGATAAGATAAAAGACATAGATGACAGCCTATGCTGGAGAGGGTGCGGAGCAAGAGGAACACTCCTCCATTGTTGGTGGGAGGAATGCAGTATGGTGGTTTCTCAGAAAATTGAGAATCAATCTCCCCAAGAATTCAGCAATACCACTATTGGGCATATACACTAAAGATGCACATTCGAACTCCAATGGCATTAGCTCAACTATGTTCATAGCAGCGTTATTTCTAATAGCAAGAACCTGGAAACAACGTAGATGCTCCCCATCTGAAGAATGGATTAACAAACTGTAGTACATCTACACAATGGAGTACTACTCAGCAGTGAGAAAAAAAATGATACCCTAAAATTTGCAGGAAAATGGATGGATTTGGAGATTATCCTCCTGACCAAGGTATCAAAAACCCAGAAAGATAAGCAGGGGATGTACTCACTCATTAGTGGTCTCTAAACAAACAAACAAACAAACAAGAAAAAAGCCAAGCATTCCCAAGCTGCAAACCACAACCACTGAACAGCTTGGGATCAGAAACACCTTGGACTGACTCCTTGGATCCCACTCCCTCTAGAGGAACACCTGACTCAGTCTTGATGTTGGGGAGAGATAACTGGATTTGCCAGGAGTGGAGGCTGAACTAAGCAATATTAGGACCTTGGGATCACCTGCCCATGGGAGGGGGCAATGGGGAGATGTGGAGAAGAGAGAATGACCTGATGTGGTGGGAGGGGGAAGGGACCTTGAATAAGGATATACAAGGATAGAAAATGTGACTTCTTTATTCATAATAATAATAAGAAGAAGAATGTATGGGCCCTAAAGACTTCTAGGAACTTGGAGATCAGCCTAGCATTGGCCACTACAAACTGGTGATAACTAGTGCCTTAAGACCTGTGCTCCTCAGCACTTTTGCATAAGCCAACGTGGGTCTACCTGGGGCCTTGACATGGGCAGAGTCTGGATACAAGGTGACCTAGACCAGCAAATGACCAATCTCTGCAGCCTCAGATGCCAGCAAATCAAAGGTTTTTCTCCTGGCTGGAAGGAAGGTCTAGGAAATTGAGTATTTAAGGGTTTTCCTTCCTTTATAAAAGTGGACCTGCTTGTTTCAACCTGTCCCTTGAGACTGTATCATTGTTTTCCATGCCATCTTGCCCCCTCCCCCAAGTAGAACTTGTTGAACCCTGAACATACAGGTAACCCCATCACTTTACCCTGAACCAGAGTCACCCCAATGCCCAGTGGTCTTCTACATTTTGAATGCAATAAGAAAATTTTGGCAAAAATCAATTAGGCACAATTTGACTTCCCCTCTCTCTACTTTAGAATGTTGGGCATTTTGTTTATATTTTTTATATTGTTATTGACACATTCATCTGTGTGTCTATTGAGGTTTGGCCACATTGCAAAAACCTGAAGATATTAATTTTATTTCTTAAAAGTTATACAATTTTACTTTAGGTATATAACTAAATGAATATAGATTTGGTACAAAACACTGTGCACCAAAAACTAACAAATAGAACATGTAAGTCCTTTTAAAAGGCATGATGTATAAAGCTTGTTAACTATAAGAGAATTGCATTTTGCTGCCTCCTAGTTTAATTCCTACAACTACTGTAAGATCTAGAGCAGAGAACTGTGTAGATTCCATGCCCACTTGGGCTTCAGGTGACCTTGACTGTCAAAATTGCTATCTAAGAGCCCAGCTAAGGAAATAAATGAAATAAATATAAAAGAATAATATAACACACACGTACACACACCTTTGCTCATGTTCAAGAACCCACATGTGCAAGCACACATTTCTACTAATAGGAACACGTGCATACCCTCCTCTGAACACATGCCCTGTCACACTCTCAACTCTGGATTGAGTTTTCAGTTGATTAAATGCATGAAACTGAAACTATCCAAATAAACTCTTTTGGCAGTTATTGAAAGTCTTTTGAAGTAAGCCAGAATGCCTCTCTAGTCAATGTTTCCATACTGAATCAGTCCGTGTCACAGTGAGATTGTGTTTATTTTTTATGTTGGAACAGAGATTTGTTATTTCACTGTAGCAGTTCTGCTGAGATAAAAATGAGGGAGAATGAAGCAGCATTCTGTGGGTTTGGGGACCTGGTCCTTGGTGAAAACTTATGACTTAGGTTCTTTGCAATTTATTTATGACAATATCAGGCTGCTATTACATGGTAGTAACTTCAGCATTCTTTTATCTCTTCCAAAAGGACAACCATTTTCTTTCCTCTGGACTAGCAATGCTCCTGAGTAACTGACAATTGTTCCTACTCCATTATCTTTTCAGAATCATCAAGATTATTGTAGTTCATCATCTGTGACAAAACTGATTTGTGGGGACTTGTGTGGAAAATTTTAAAGTTAATTTTAAAGACTTCCCCAAATCCTGCATATTTATCCACAGTCTTTTACTGTTCAGTAACAGCAGAAAACAAATAGGTGTAACATATGACATAATGAAGCATTTCCCAAAGAGAACCTGGAAATTCATATATACTATAACAAAGCCCCTTTCTCCCAAAGTTCTTCTTTTGAATTATAACATAAAATTAAGTGTTCCAATCAATCCTAGAATCACCTTCACATGTTTCCCTACTCAATAAGTCCAGTTAGCCATGACAAGTGGTCTACTATACCTGGAAACATCTCAGACTCTCTATCCCTATCCCTATGCCCCATCCAGAAGGTTTAGAATGGTCTCTTTGAAAACAGTAAGTCTTCTAACTAGGCTCACTCATCACAAATCTGGGCTTATCTTCAAGAAACTTGAATAACCATGTAAAAATCCTGACCATCACTGAACATTTCTGATGCATATGCTGCATTACCGTCACCTATCATGGATTTTTTTCTTTCAGGGACATTGTTCCACTTACGATCCTAACACATAGCTTGCCTGTCTGTTGCTTAACTCTATTCTTTTTAATAATATTTGTCCTGCAGTTGGCATTCATACTACAACTTTTGTATTCTAAATTACATTTTAAATGCTAAAAAATGATAAAATTAAATATTCTTCATAGAAAGAATAATTTTGTCTAAAAGTAATAATTGATAAAATCAAAATATTTTTGGTACTATTCAGTTTCAAAGGCCAAATTCAGATATTATTTTATAATCAAAGAGCCACTTTTATGGCATCTAGATAGCTTTATAAAGTTGTTAGCATTTAACTTTGGGTGTGGTTTGTTTGTGATGGCTTCAGGGGAGACAAAATTTCATCACATGATTTCATAGTAGATCATTCCAGTCACATTCAATCATATTATACCTCACAAATAGAAAACATTGGGCCCTCCATATTTAAGATTATTCTCAAATAAACTACAGATTCATATTCCATGTGGTATTCCAAGTAAATGAATTATTTTTTCTAGAATAATGAAAAAAATTATCCTCACATTCCCAAGATTTAAGGCAAGGAACAAAAACTCAAAGATTTTGTTCACAATTTTAATAAGTTCACAGTACACAGTACATGAACTTTTGTGACATATTTACTCAAGCTATAATTATTTTGTATTACTTCACATTAACTAATGTATTTCTATTTGTACCCAAAACTGAGCAAAACAAAAAAGCAAACAAAGGAAGAAAGAAAATGGAAGGAGGAAGAGAAGAAAGAATGAGAAAAAAAAAGAATGAACCTTGTTTTGTCAGGACATACACATAGCTCAAAACACAGCATCTTAGAACCCCCCAGGCTCCTTCTCCTTCCAGTTCCCTTCTCCAACAAAGCCTTCAACATCAGTTTCCCGACTCTGCATTCTTTTCTCCTTTATTGCTTATAAAATTCTACACATTTATCCTCACTTTCAAAGGGGAATTATGAAACCTTCCTTGCTCTCTGCCTGCTAGAAAACACGGAAGAGTTGAAATCCCTCTGATAACCTTTATTGTTTTGTTTTATGAATATTTCTCTCCTATCTGCAACATGGTTGTGCTGGGCTTTTTCTTTTTCTTTCTTTTTTTTTTTTTTTTTTTTTGCAACCCTTCTACAGTCAAACCAGAAGGGCATGTGTGTGTGTGTGTGTGTGTGTGTGTGTGTGTGTGTGTTTATTATGAATAAAGTCATAGAATTTTTATGTGTGTATATCTTTGTTCAAGCTCCCTTCCCCCTCCCCATCCCTTCCAGTTGTTTTGATGCTTCTTTGATTTTTTTTTGCACTTTTGCAAGATGCTTTGACATTTGACAAATAAAAAAATAATGTTTGCTTCTTTTCTTAGTCATATTTTGTCAAATGATTCATTTCTCCTCTTTTTTTTCTTAACCTCAAGCATTTGTACTGGTGTTTCTAAATATATCACACAGCTGTTTAAAGAAAAGACATTGAAATCCTAGCATGTGCATGTTCAAAGTATTATAAAGCATGCCCATTTCTGAATATTTAACAATTTAATGTGTGTGACATACATATAAGCATCTATCAATACACTATCTTTTCTAGGAGTTAGAGAGGCTCTGCTAAACTCTCTGGTTCCAGAATTTTCTAAATGTCTGAGGTACAATTATTGTCTTCTATTATTTTAAAGTGTGACACTTTTAAACATCCATTGACCACAACTGTTTTTTAGGCAGTAGGCAAAGCATTAGAACTGCCACCAGAATGTGGCATCTGCACTACATTGAAGCATCATACACACCTTGTAGCACAACTCAGATCAGGAGAAAGAGGGCCGTTAACCCTAAGAACAACGGGAGTCCCAAGTATCTCTCCCTGACACAAGCGTAACTGAAACAAATTAAAAGGTAAATAACAACAGCTCTACATAAAAAAGGAAATTTATGAAATAGTTTAGATTAGAATAAAGAATCTGGATATAAGCTAGAACTCACTGGTGAAAAATAAATATACCCCCCCATACAGTAGAAAAAAATTTGAATAAGTATTTGTCAAAACTATGTCCAGGTAAGATTGTATGAAAAGATAGTCCAAATCACAGTAATCCTCATGGAAAAACAACTTAAAACTATAGTGGCATCCTATCACTAGCTTGTCTGTCTGACTAACCAAGAGAACAACAAAAGAAAAGTACCAATCACATGGAGGACAGAAAACATGGCCCTTTATAAACTACTGGTGAAAACATAAAGTGCTATGTTGAGCCTTCTTCTACATTCGGTTGTGGTTTTCTGTAACAATCTTTGTCTGTTGCAGAGAGAAGTTGTCTTGATGAGGGAGGAAATAATGCAGAAAAGGAATAATAAAGATTATAAGAGCTAGAGGATTGGAAAGTTTACTGTGAGATTGTGTCTCCTAGTAATGTCAGAAGTTACAATCAGAACGTCACCAACACCACTGTCTAAACACAAGCTGAACAAGGACAATGGCAATAACGTCAAGGAGGAAAAACCATGAGATTTCACCCTACAATGAACTGCAGGCAACGAAGGAGTGTTGAGAGTGTGAGAAATAGTCTTCCCCTGGGAAGAGCACACCCATTGGTTATCAAACACAAAACAGTGAAATCATACATATAAGTAACATTATACAGATGGACATTTATATATGCATATTCAGAAATATGTATGTATGTATTTAACTGTATGTGATAGTAATAAATGACAAAAAAGTATGAACATGAAAGAGCAAGAAAGAATATATAAAAAGCTTAGTAGGAGGGAAAAATAATCTAATTACATTATACTCACTGTGTTATTTAGTATTATAATCTCAAAATTTGAAAGAAATGTTTTAAATGACAGAGCTACTACAGAAAACAGTATTGAAATTCCTGAAAAAATAGTAAAATTATTTAAAACTCACTTCCTATTATATAGCCAAGTGAATTAAAATCATAAATACAATTTGTATCAGGGAAAACACATTGAGCAAGCAGGAAGTAAAAATGCATTAACTCTTTTTTAAAATTTTTATATATTTTTATTTATTATTTAGTGATTTTACATTATGTACCCCATCAAACTCAGTTGCCAGTAATCTCAGATTCATACCCAGTCTTATGATCTCCTCATTTACAAAAAAAAGCCCATTCATGCTGCTAATTTACTTACAGGAGGATAATGAAATTCCCTGTAGCCAGACCCTTAAAGAAAACAAGTCCTAATTCACTCACACCCCTGCCAGAGGCCATCAATGCAGAAGTGAGACACTGTGTTATTTACCTGTGTTCTAGCTTTGAGCTTTTGTAAATGACATTTTTTTTTTTAGTTTTTATCATAGCACTTAATACAATTACAGATAAATGAAAACTGAAATTGTATTAAATATTTGTTTTTCTATTAGTCTCTTCTATAAGACTTAAAGTTCCATGAACTAAAAATTACCACTGTATTCCCAAGGCTCCAATCCCTCATAAACACTAGGCATTTGATACTCATTTCTCAGGAACATTTCATCTTATTTAGGCACCTTCAGAAGAGTGAGCTTGAAAATGATGACAAAGGCTGGATGGTCAGAGAGAGGAAAGGTCATGGTAGGCCAGGGACACAATTGAGGATAAGGAGAGTGCAGGATGCTCATTTAGGGAGGTTCCCCACCCCAACCCCAATAGTCCAATCCCATCTTAAACAAATCACTGAACAATACTTCATTCATTCCATTAGAAAATCAAGCAAACTTCAGATTACAAAACCAATGTAAATATAATTTTGAAAAATTAGAATATCTTCAAGAAACCAGTCACAGCTTATCTGAAGTGGATTCAAACACATGGTTAATGTCTGCTGAGGAAGGTCACATTTCTCAAATATGCGAAAAGATAATGAGATGCACTTTCTCAGTCACTGAGGAACGAATTTTCTTTCTTGATGAGCTGATTCTATTTCTTTTTTGAAGCTCTTTTCCCTTCTCCTTTCCTCGGTTTCCCCTTCCCATGGAGCTTCTTTAGATGTCTCTGCTCATCCTTAAAATACTGATGCTCATCTCTGTAAAGGCCAAGAAAACAAAGTGTGCCCAAGTCCACTAATGAGTGAGTACATTCCTGCTTATCTTTCTGGATTTGTGATAGCTCACTCAGGAGGATATTCTCTAAAAAATTGTCTGCAAATTTTAGGATATTTTTTCTTACTGCTGAGTAGCACTCTATTTTGTAAATGTACCACAGTTTGTTAATCCATTCTTCAGCTGGGGGCTATCTAGGTCATTTCCAGGTACTTGCTATTACTAATAATGCTGCTATGAACTTAGTTGAGCTAACGTTTCGGGGGTGCAAATGTGCATCTTTTGGGTATATTCTCAATAGTAGTATTGCTGGATTCTTGGGGAGATTTATTTCCCAGTTTTCTGAGAAAACTATTTATAAATATATATCTAGACTAATTTTAAGTTGAAATAGACAGATAGAACAGGTAATTGTACTGTACTGTTCAACATCAGTGTGTTCAGTGCGAAAATGACATTGACACTCATATAAACATTAAATATAGTTAGATGTAAGGAAACAGACCAGTCATAAATGGAATTGATACACTGTCAAATTATTTGCATATATTGCTTTTGAGTTTCTAAATTGCAATGAAGCAAAATATATTATCTTCAGCCACAATATAAAAATAATTTTTTAACAAATAAGATAAATTTTCTAAAAGTTAATCTTGTAAATAATTCTTCTTGAAGTTGATGACAAAGATAAATTATGTCTGTAATACAAGAAAACTGGAAAAAATCCCACAAAATTTTGTGCTACAATTTTACATGTAATAGAGAATTACATTCAAAATTACGGGAATTCATGGTGATTTGAAGATGATGGATTTTTAAGATGTGCATATATATATGACATTTCAATGTATTATTTATCTGAAATTTTGTTAGAAAGAAAAATATTGTTTGTAAATAAGAGAAAGAGAAATGAATTCAATCTATCAGAGATAGTTTGAGGATGAAGGTTTATTGCAGCATTGTTTATCATATATAGGACATATGAAAATGAATTGAACTTTGGATGAACAGATATTCAAAATTGTGAAAGGCAGATGATAGATAGATGACTGCTAGATATATTAGTATATGCCATGAATGCATAACAGTATTTATACTTACATATATAGTATATACTTACTTCATGATAATGTAGTATTATTGGCATATGTACCACAAAGAATATATGGAGTGAAATAGTTCTACATTTGCAAAAGGAAGCTTTGCCTTATATGTCAGGGTGAATAAACCTGGAAAGCACAATACAGAGTGCTGTAGTGCTATCACAGAACAAATGGAGTGAATCCACTTATACAAGGTCTCTGAAATAGTCAAATTCAGTGAAGCACAAAATAGAATGATGATAGCCAGGGTCGTGAGGAGAAGTAAATAAGTAACTGATGTTGATGTGGTTGAAATTTTCAGTTAGCATGACAGAGTCTTGAAGTGGGCTGTCCACCATGGACTGATAGTTAACAAAATATTGCTACCTTGAACAGTTAACACAATTAACAGGATCAATATCATGCTAAATGTTTACATATTGAATATTAGAGAAATAAAAACACTCAAAAGGACATGAGGGAAATTAGAAGCAGCATATGTTTTTGTTACCTTGTTTGTGGCAATAATTTTAGAGCTTAAACATGTGAAAACTAATAAAGAATCTAGAATCTATTTAAATTAAATAGCAAAGCTTTCTGATCAAATTCATATAATTGTCTCTACCCAACCACCTGAGAATGACTGAATTTGGTGTTTATCTAAAAGAAAATATAAGAAATAGAAAGAAAAAGGAAATAAATAGTACAAAAGAGGAAGTGGATGGTCTCAAGCATGGTTTAGAAATGAGGTCCTTTGGAAATCCTGTATTTTCATGTCTTGTAACTTGGACTCTTTTATATTCTCACTCAGCATCTTTTTTATACTGAAGCTCATTCTTTCTCGTTTTTCGCTTTGTTCTGTTATTTAAGTCTTTACCAACCAATTATAAAATTTGCTCTCTAGTCTCCTAATCTGATGCTTGTATTCATTATCCTGAGCCCTGCAGCCTGGGCATTCCCACTACTATGTGCAGCTGCAGACTTATACAGCTTCCTTTGCACCTGTAGACCAACACAGTATCTTCCAACGCAGCACAACTCCCCAGATTTCCAGAATACTCTTTTTGTGTATCTTCCTTCACCTACACCCACCACTCCTTCAAATTTAATGAAAATCTGCCACAAGTCCTTTACATTTTGACTTTGTTATAATGCTTCTATCTTGGTTTTGTCATTATTACTGTTAATGTTGAAGATGATACTTTTACTGTTCTGCTCTGATGTTTGTTTAATGATATTCTCAGTATTGCTTCCAGAGAGGCTTTTAAATCATATTAAATGATATCACTTAAACCATATAAACTTCTTTACTCTTGATTTTTCTTTTTTTTTTTTTTTTAGTTTAGTTTAGTGGTTTTTATTTTTTTTTCCTGCTTTATTTTGTATTTATCAAAAAAAACACAGTAAAAAGAATTTAAAATGTGGAAGAGTTAACAATAACTATACAGAGGATAAGAATGATAAGCATGGCTTATCAAGGGTGGAAATACAAATAAGATTGCTACACATATATTTTCTTTGTGTTCAGATTTCCCTCTGAATTTTTTTTTCCATCCCTGTATATCCTTATTCAAGGTCTCTTCCCCCTCCCAACACATCTGGTCATTTTTCTTCTCTGCGACTCCCCATCCCCTCCCTGGGCAGGGAGCAGACAGTCCTATGGTCCCACTGACCCAATAATGCTTAGATCAGTCTCCACTTCTGGCCAAATCCAGTTCTTTCCCCCGCCCCTCAAGAGTGAGTCAGGTGTTCCTATAGTTGGACTGGGGTTTGAAGGGTCAGTCCAGGGTGTTTCTGATCCCAAGCTGTTCCGTGGTTGTGGTTTGCCGCTTGGGCATGTTTGGCATTTTTTCTTGTTTGTTTGTTTAGAGACCACTAGTGAGTGAGTATATCCCCTGCTTATCTCTCTGAGTTTGTGAGACTTCGCTCAGGAGGATATTCTCCAAATCCATCCATTTGCCTGTGAATTTTAGGATATCATTTTTCCTTACTGCTGAGTAGTATTCCATTGTGTAGATGTACCACAGTTTGTTAATCCATTCTTC
>PVIH01020558.1:7724-32109 GCA_004025045.1 Sigmodon hispidus
TTTTTTTTTTTTTTTTTTAAGATTGGGAGACCTTTAACAATGGCTTCTAATTTGTAGGGAATATAAGTCTATTTATGTCATACATCTGGATTTGATTTAATTTTTGTAAGTGATACCTATCCAGAAAGCTATCAATTTCTTTTAGGTTTTCTAATTTAGTGGAGTACACTTGAAATATGACCTAATGATTCTCCTGATTTTCTTGGCATCTTTTGTTATGACCTTTATTTTCTGATTTTCTTAATTTGGATACTCTCTCTGCCTTTGTTTAGTTTGGATAGAGGTTTGTCTATCTTGTTGACTTTCTCAAGGACTCATATCTTTGTTTCATTGATTCTTTGTATTTTTCTCTTTGTTTCAATTTTATTGACTTCAGCCCTCAGTTTGATTATTTTCTGCCTTCTCCTTCTGACTGAGTTTTCTGCTTTTTGCTCTAGAACTTTCAGCTGTTGTTCATTGTCTTGTGTGATATTTCTTTAATTTTTATATGTAGGCACTTAGTACTATAAACTTTGTTTTTGGCGATATACTTGTTTCCCATCAGTTTGTTTTAGATTCATTTTCTTTGAATTCTAGGAAGTCTTTAATTTCTTTCTTTACTTCATCTTTTAACCAGAGGTGGTTCAACATGAGATGTTCACTTTCCATGAGTTTGTCGGCTTTCTGTAGTTTGTATCAATGAACTCTAGTTTATGGCAGTCTAACAGGATACAATGGGGTATTACAATTTTATTTTTGTTTATTTGCCTTATGGCCAAGTGTGAAACCAATTTTAGAGAAGGTACCCTGGGTTATTGAGAAGAAGGTATATTCTTTGGTGTTTGTATAAAAAAAAATTTGTATTGATCTGTTAGGTCCACTTGAATCATAACATCTATTAGATACCTTACTTCTCTGTTAAGTTTCTGTCTGGTAGACCTATCCATTGATGAGAGTGGGGTGTTGAAGTCTCTTAGTAACAATGTGTGGAGTTTGATGTGAGATTTTAGGTTTAGAAATATTTCCTTTACCTATGTGAATACCCTTGTATTGGGAACATACACATTGGGATTGAGACTTCTTCTTGGTGTTTTTTTCCTGAGATGAATATGTAATGTTCTTTCTGGTCTCTTTTGACTGATATTAGTTAGAAGACTATTTTGGTAGATATTATGATTGCTACACTATTTTGTTTCCTAACTCAATTTGATTGGAAAGTCTTTTTCCAACCCTTTATTCTGAGGGAGTATTTGTCATTGAAGTCGAGGTATGTTTCTTGTATGCAGAAGAAGGATGGATTTTGCTTTCATATCCATTCTGTTATTCATGTCTTTTTATAGGTTAATTGAGACCATTGATGTTAAGGGATATTAATACTCAGTGATTGTTAGTTTCCACTGTTTTTTGATAGTAGGTTGCTTGTGCTTTTCTTCTTTGAGGCTGTTTCAATAGACATATCTATTGCTTGTTAATTCATGGGTGTATCTAACTTGCTTATGTTGGAGTTTTCCTTCTAGTGCTTTCTGTGGGAATGGATTTGTGCATAATCATTGCTTAAATCTGGTTTTGTTGTGGAATGTCTTGTTTACTTTATCTATGGTTATTAAGAGGTTTGCTGGGTATAGTAGTGTGGGATAACATTTTTTAGTGTCTGTATAACACCTGACCAGGACCTTCTGGCTTTCATAGTTTCCATTGAGATGCTGGCTGTTATTCTAATAAGTTACTTGACATTTTACCTTTGCCACTGTTAATATTCTTTTTTACCTTGTAGGTTTGACAGTTTGATTATCATGTGGCAAATAGACTTTAAGGGGCGTGGGGTCTAGTCTATTTGCTGTTCTCTAAGCTTCTTATATTTTTGTAGGCATTTCTTAAGATTGGGAAAGTTTTTCTTTTATGATTTTGTTGAAATATTTTCTGTGTCTTTGAGTTAGTTTTCTTCTTCTATTTCTATTATTTTTAGATTTGTCCTTTTCATGGTGTTCCAGATTTCCTGGATGTTTTGTGGGGGATTTTTGGCTTTGGATGTTATTGTTGTGACAGACATGTCTCTTTCTACTATTTTGTGTTCCAAGCCAGTGATTCTCTCTTCTATCTCTAGTGTTCTGTTGGTTATGCTAGCATCTGTAATTTCTGTTAATTTCCTTAGACTTTTCCAATAGTCTTTTGTTTTGTGTCTTCTTTATTGCTTCTGTTTCAATTTTTACGTCTTGAATTGCTTCCTTCACCTGTTTGATTGCTTTTTCTCCCTTTTCTCATTTCTTTAAGGAATTTATTGATTTCTTCCAATTTTTGTTTGTCTTTTCCTCTATTTCTTTAAGAAAGTTCTTTATTTCATTTTTAAAGGCTATGATCATCATAAAGGGTTTTCAATTTCTAATTTTTATCTCTTCTAATAAATTGTCATGTTGTTGTTGTTGTTATTCAGGAACCACACTC
This sequence comes from Sigmodon hispidus, assembly GCA_004025045.1. NCBI lineage: Eukaryota > Metazoa > Chordata > Mammalia > Rodentia > Cricetidae > Sigmodon > Sigmodon hispidus. The sequence continues at coordinate 10,146 of PVIH01020558.1, forward strand.
ATGCAGCACAGACATGCATCAGAGGAAAACACCTCTTCACTTAAAATATAAATGAATAAATCTAAAAAGGAACAGAGTATGCCAAATGCACAGTCAAGGCCAACAGCATCTGAAAAAACCTACTTCTCTAAGTGCCTTGGAAAATAATTGCATGGCATCTGTTGTGTGGTTATCAATGAAGCGTATTTCTAGAAAGAAGAAAAGGAGGAGGAAGAGGAGGAGGAGACAGATAGCTCTGTGTTTCCTAGTTTCTTTGACATGAATATAATGAAAGATTTACTTGCTGAAAGGCAAAAGAGCAGTAACTGCATACTTCTCAATAATTTGGTTTGAATGAGCACTTCCTGAAAGTGTGTCTATAGAGTGTCATATTTTATGGGTAGCATGGATACAGTATGGATAATGAATCCATCACAAAAGTGTGTATCCAGGGAGAATACCAGGCTATCCATAACCAAGTCATCAATAATCTGTGTAGCTCTGATGATCTGGGAACTCACTATATAGCATGGTCTTCCTGGAAGTTGCAGAGATGCATCTCTGTGAGTTGTAGGGTTTTGAGTATTAGGGTTACAAAAGTGGGACACCTCAGCAGATAATAAAAACTGGTATTAAGTGTGAAGAGTTTAAAAATCAATTTTTATTTTATTAATGAAGAATACTTTTTTTTCAAAGTGGGCTTTTAAGGGAGCTGCCTTATCAGATTTTAAAAAACCAGAATGAGAACAAATAATATAGAAAACTAAAACAAAAAAACATAATAGAAAACCCGAACAAAAAATTAGGCTATGCAGCAGCCTGTCACAGCAAATTGAGAGGCACAGACCTGGAGACTGTGGTTGATCTTGAACAGGTGGGAGCAAGGCCATCATTCATTGTAACAGCTTTACAAGATGAGCATATCCATGACTCTTTATGGCTTTATGTGTCTTGTTTTCATCAAGGGCAATGATGTTACAGGCTTTGGCCCCAAGACTGTTGAATTCTCTTGAGTCATGCCCACTAAAGTATTCTTGATGGTCCATCAAGACAGGCACTAGTTTACATACTTGGACACACCCTCAATGACCAGCCACTCTAGATATGCTTGAGCACTTTTCTGAAGCCATTTCCTGTACATGTTTAGCAAGAATAAAATTCCAAACATGTCCATGTGCAAACACATCTTAAAGGTCTACATGGGTTAAGACTCAAGCCTCAGTTGCAATATTTTCAATTTTAAGCAGGTAAATGTTCTGAAAGTTCACCTTCCTAACATGCACAAATACTTCTGTAGCATACACTTTCTAACAGTCTGAGTCTCCCTGGTGATTTGTTCATGAACCCAATACCTTTTATTTTACTAAGGCATCGTGCACATTGTCATGCATGACTAAATACAGTGTTACAGCTTACAATTATTCTGTACTGCTTGCTGACCCTCAGGAATTAATGCTTTGTTCATTCACACAAGTTCTGCATTTTTGTTCATGAAAAATCCTGCTCTATGTGTTATGAACACACTTTCAAAAGTAATATCAGTTTCCATCATTACCAAACATGCTTATTTGCAGACCTCTTCCCCCAAGATTACATTTTCCTCACTTACCTTTGGGGTAAGGTAAACATTCTAATCAATTATGAATCTCTCTGCTGGGAATATTAGCTTCATAGTGAATAATATTTAGAGTCATAGAGAATTTTTTCCTCCAATTACAAGATGTTGGAATTGACCTGAAAACCCAACCTTATTGTTGATAAGGTTCTAATATATATATATATATATATATATATATATATATATATATATGTCATCTTAGGGTCATGCTTGAATTTCATTGGCTACAGGCACAACACTGGCAATAAGTTCAGGCCATGTTCTCTACTGGTCATGTTTGCTCTACTGTCTGGTTCATTACAAAATATCCTTCCTTTATAATAGCAAGTTATCATCATAAACCAGGGGTTGGGATTTAAACTCACCGCAGCACTGGATATAGGGTGCCATGACACCTATGGATAATTTTGGATTGGTGCACATGCCTTTCAACTGATGTTTATATGACCATGATCCATGAACACCTAACACAGATCTTTTGGATCAGAATATTATCTTAATTTTATGAGCCAGAGAACTGCTAGCCCTTACTAGTAGAAAGTCCTGGGCTTATTCATAGAATATCCTTTGAGACACTAAGGGATGTTTTGTGATGAATTATTGTCCCCTGATGACATAATATACACAGACTTGGCTAGCTGACTTGCAATCAATAAGTTCTAAAACAGACTGATCCTGCAACCTTTTATCTTTTCATATGATGCAGAGTTTTATGAAGCCTCACTGAAGAATTTATGGCAGGTAGAGGTTGTTGGGGCTGGGGACTGATATCTATTTCAGTGGTGTAAACACTGATGAGGTGTCCATGTTCTAGTAAATAAGCCCATATTCCTTACCTTTAAAGCAACTGGATGAACAGTGTTGAGTGAATAAGAGGGGTAAACAAAATTGACTGTGACAAATCTACATCATATACATAATAAACAGATCATAGTTAAGACCTAACTTATACTATATTACTTATACATTATATATATGAATATGATGATAAAAGCATTGACAAAAGAAAGGCCAATGCATCATGGGGTACAGCACCCAAGGTTGACAGGTGGTCTGCACCAAAATGGGTAACCTAGATAATTATACAACAACATGCAATACAGCAAATAGATTTTAAATAAACCTGTACAGCAGTCTTTTGTTAGTAGAGTTCCCATTAGAAGCCCTAATCCTTACTACAAGGCTAGTTACAAAAGAACATCATATCAACTGGATGACAAATCTTATGTTCTAATAAAATGGATGAGTCCATTCTCCTTGATAATTTGGGGAAGGCTGGATCCCTATTTTAGAGCAAGAGAGGTGAAAGCTTCTAAAGCAGCACTAGGCACATTGTCTAAAGGCAGTGTTCTTGGTGACACACACTGCAGTGCCCAAGCTTGCCATGCTTGTGTCAGTAGTGAGCTCTGAAATATTATTTAGCTTGGACTATGATTTTTTCTTATTGCTGCTGCCTTCAAATCCTGGTTCTTTGTCCATCAGAGAAACTCACATCTTAATAAACAGCTTTTGCTTTATGAGTAACTGGAGGCTTCTAGCTGAAGACCCCACAGAAATCTTTCTTGTGTCCTCCAATTGTAAGGAGAGTTTTTCTTTCTCAGGATACATGGAGTAGGCAAGATGGGCTACAACAGTTCCTGTCTAAGTTCACTTGGCTCTTTCATACACCACACTCTTTCTGATAGGTACAGTCAGTTTGCTTTCTTCTCTTTTCATTACAGAATACACATTTTCTGCCTCTTGGAACTTTTTTTTGAACCACAGTTACTACCAGACATAACAATTGAGTTTCAAATCTTCACTTACACAGATAAACTAGACTATTTCATTATTGGATTTCTAACTTCTGCCTCAGAGAAACCTGAGATAGATTTTTACTCCTGTATCAATCATACAGCGCCATAACAAAGACACTATAAGTCTTCATGACCACGAGATCTCTAGTTGACTCAGATTTAACAAATGGGTATAGCCACTCCTTCCTTTCTCTCTCGAAGGGAGCCATTTGATCAAGAGCATTAGTGGAAAGGAAATACTGCTATGATGGCCATTCTTGTTTATCAATATGACTACACCTGGGATTAATTAACACCTCAAAGTAATGGGCACACCTGAGGCAGATTTCAGCTTAACCTGAAGTAGATTGATTTCTACTCTGAACCTTTGAGGTAGGAAGTCACATTTTTAATTAAGATCTTTAATGAAGATGTAATCTTGACATTGCTGTTGGAAACCTCTATGAGGACACAAAAGAAGGAAGCTTTTAAAATTTATCTGCACATGCCTTGTTAGCACATTCATTTCTTCACTGGAAATTAGAGCCTATCTCTTTAAAGCCAGCTGAGACACCCAGTCTTGTAGAGTGAGCAATTTCTGAATTTTTGGAATTTTTATTCATAGCCAGCCATTGTTGGATCAGCTAGAGCACAGTATATAAATTGTCCTAATGAATCCCCTTTTAATAGAGAGATTTATTTTATAACTTCTGTTACTCTAGATAAGTTGTAATAGAATTCTGTATTAAGTCCATATTTTCTTGTTTGTTTCTGTTAATGCTGTTTTTTATTTTTAGTATGGAGTATTTTATTAGTATTTCAAATATTTAAGGGTTACAAAGTATGCATTTGTTAAAAATCATTCATTGAATTTAGGTTTAATGGTTTAATTTTGCTATCTGAAAACTCACTATTTTTTTTCAGAATCTTCAATTTATCGAAACACATTTATACTGCATGTCCTCGGGATTTTCTGGAATTTCATTCATATCTGTTATGTTTGCCTTTCAATTTCTAGTTCTCTTGAAGTAGATCTTTTCTTTTTTTTTTGCTTAATTTGGTTAAGAATTTATCAATTGTGTTTAATCCTTAAAATATAAAAGTCCTGACTAATACACCAGATATGTAGAGAGGACATTCTAGAGCAATTTGTGTCTCATAATGGTCTCAGATCACATAGATTCTCAATGGCCACCTTTCCTTAACATTGACCTTCCCTGTGTGCTTCTTCACTTCAGAGAACTTAACCCTCCTCCACAACTTCCTGGCCTAATTCCATGGCCTGCCTTATTTCTCATAGTGTTGTGTTTGAATGTTTATTATGGAAAAGGCCAATTTAAGCAGGGTTTTGAAACTCGAGTATCACCTCTCCATGGGTGAAGGAAGAAAAATATCCTAATTAAACAGAGAGACATTTCTAGCTTTGGAAGAAGGGGATCCTGAATGGCTTCCCCTGTGTCATAGGAGAGAATTCTAGAAAGGAATCCTTGTCTGCTCACTTCAGAGAGAACTACTTTGCAAGGAGGAAAAGTCTGTGCCCCATGACATCACCACCCCATGGTCTAAACATTCAATTGAATCCTGCAGAGATCTTGGAATCCCTATGATGTCAGTAGTGTTGTGGCAACACTGGTGCCCTTAGAACATTAAGTACCAATAAGGTTTGAGTGTAGACATGTTTCCAAGGCTAAGACATCTACTTCAAATGGAGAACAGACAGCATGGAGAGACCAGAGTGAAGCAGAAGGAAGCTGGCCTTAGGTCTCATGGGAAAACAGGGAGAAGTTAATGGTCCCAGGGAAGACAAAGTGAGTTCAGGGGGGGTAGTAGGAAGCTTTCTTGATGTGCTGGGCTTGAGGTGGTGGGCTAGTGCTCAGGATCTGGTAGCTTCTGGGAAGCAATAGGCTTGTCTTGCTCTGGGTCTCTAAAGAGCAGATACAGACTAAGGCTTAATGATGGTTGGTGTGGCAGACTCAGAAATTGACAAACTTTAGCTACTCTGCTGTGTACCCTCTCCTTTCACCCTCAGAAGGAAGAAGGCACACAGGAACTAATGAGATTTCAGCACCATCACTGCTTCTCACTCCCACTGCAGTTCTTTAGGTTGTGTGCCTGTAATAAGAGGAAAAGTGGAGTACCCTGGCAAAGCCTCCACTTCTCATACTCTACATCACAGCCACTGGCAGGGATGAGGCACCAGGGCTGCTGTCTTCCAGTTACCCACTATGATGTCTGAGTTCTCAGCTGTGAGTAGTAGCTAAAAGATGTTAGAATCAGTGAACCTAGACTGAGGCCTCTCCCTCCCTGCCAGTTTAGGGTATCCTGGGATGTCAGAAATGATAGCTTTGTGAATCTAGTTAATATGCTCTGCCTCTGCATGGCTTTTCCATACACCACCTGAATGATTATAACCATAGCAAATTTTACCAGGATCTGAAAGGGACTTGGCTGAATTCTCTGAAGCCAGGATGTATCCTCTGCAGCTATGAATAAGCCCAACTAGGCTGTCCCTTCTGTCACCTTGTGAAGGATGACAGAGGAAACTAGCTGACTTCTGAAATATTCAGCTTCTTGTTGAAAGATGGGTGAACTAACATCCACAGAAGTAGAGAATCACATTTGGGCTTTCAGAACCTGCTAAAGCACTGTCTCATTTTTCAGTGAGTTTGTGAGCATCCTTCAGTATGTCTGGGTTGACTGTGATCTGGTAGTGTGCAGGGCAGGCTGCCCCTGTACTTGTATAATTGGGTATTTCTGAGATACCTATCCTTCTCTAGCATGGCTTGTCCGTGTGATATAAGATCTGAAATGACATATTTTATCCACAAAACTTATTCCTTCTGGGATCCACCAAAATGTCTTCTGAAGCCACAGTCTAGACTTCCAGAAAATTTGCAAACTAGGCTGAACATGATGTCATTTCCTCATTTCAGGGCTGTTAGTAAATTAAAGGTGTGACCTGAGGCTCTGGGAAAGCTCTAGGGCAAAGGACCCCTAATAACCCATCCTCCTCTGCCTTTTTCCTGCCCTTCATGTTCCAATGAATATTATAATTTGAGCTGTGTGTGTCTCTTTCCTAAAGTAATTTGCATTGTTGCAGGTGGCACCAAATCAAGGAATTTGGCTTTTGTGTAGTTTTAGGATAATCATCACAGCAGTAACACATTCTATACTCCCCCCATTACTGTGACTTTCTTGATTTTCACAATAATGCCTTTGTATCTCTGTGTGTGACCTCTCACCAGCCATTCTTCTTTTCGCAAATGCATATGCAGTGCTCTGGACAATCACTCTTCCTCTGCTCCTGTCTGAGGGCTCACCTTGAAAGGACCAGTCCATAGCATGTCTAATATGGCATGGCACTAGTTGACACATTTGGTAACATCATGAAGGCTGATAATTTTAGGAACATTTTCCTCTCTAACTATTAGATTTATCTTTGTTCTGACAGAACACCAATCAATGATCTTCCACAACACTCACACACTGGAAGAGCTTTGTGAATCTTCCACAATGTGTTTCACATCATGAGACTCATCTTTCCTTCCCTCCATCTTGACCTAATTTTGTAGCAACCTTTATTTCTCATGTTATTGATTAGAGATAACAAGAAGGAATAAGCCATTTCTTGGTTAGTGTCTTGAAGTGAGTTTTCACTTTCCCATATATGAAGCAGAAACAATATTCTAATGAAACAGAGAGAGATTTATGGCTTTGAAATAAGGAGCTGCTGAAGGTCTCCCTTCTTGTTTGTGGGAAGGTTCCTAGGTGTTGGGAGCTGCTGCACCTTAAAGATGGCGCTGGCTCCTGTCCCCCGCCCTCCTGATGGCGAATGCTTCTAGTAATAATTAACTATCTGCTGAATTGACTAGCTTGCTTCCATGTGTGTGGCCCTATGGCGAAGGCCCACATGGCATTAGCTGAGTGAAGGACTTTAAGCTTAAAACTGGCTGCATGGGTTGGGAACTGGGGCTACTGCTGCAAGAAGTATCTGTATCAATAAAGGACCTGGTCAGTTACCACAGAAGAATCCTGGTGTTGTGTCTTTTCTTGCTGGACAGGACTAGGCGTGGCACACCTAGGTAGGGCAACATGTCTTCTAGAAAATTGCAGAAGAGCTAGTTAGTAGGTAGGTGAGGGCTACTGGTGGTGACCCAAATAATCACTCCTCTGGACATACTATTGTGTCCTGGACAGCTCTTGGTATTTTCTCTTAGATCCCCAGTATTTTGGCAACACCAAATGGCTGTGGGTTATTCCATGAATGGCCATAGAAATGTTTTCAAGACAGCAGGTGGCTGGAGAGAGAGAATTAAGAACACAGAGATACAAAAGAGAGATAGAAGGAAGCAGGGCTTTGGTCTCAGTGTAAAACATGAAAAAATGAATGATTCTGAGAAAGGTACAGTGAGTTCTGACCAGGAGATGAGATAAACCTGACATGGGCTATCTGGGGGTGGAGCTCAGCATCTGGAGACTTCAGGAAAGCAATTGGCTATACAGCTTCTCTGGGTTTCTAACAAGCAGATCCAGCATCAAGAGTTTCTGATGGTTAGTTTAGGAGAATCAAAAATTGTCCAAGCTATAGCTGCTTTTCTGGGAGCCCCTTCATTTCATTCTGAGAGGCAAAGTGGGGCAGAAGAAACAGATTGACTAATAAGGTAACCCTCTCTGGGTAGGGTGTTGCTGCAGGTCACCCTCAGTGGATTCCCTCCATTTCCATCAAATTCAATGGCAGTCAGAATGGAGAGAAAATCCCCTGGCCATGCACCAAGGCCTCAGACATACAAATGCTTTGTGCTTTGGGTTCAGAAACTTTGGTGAGTCTCAGCTCTAGAGACAAGATTGCATAACCAATGAGACTTCAGATATGAACTGTCACTGTCCTCCAAATCTATTTGGCTGGATTAGCTTATGCCAGGGGGCCTGCAATAAGGAGTGAGGCACATATTTATCCAAAGTGGTTGAGTACAGATATAGAGCTTAGGATCCCTAGTTTGAGGATATCTGCCCTGCTATTAGGAAGTTTCACTGGATCCCTAGCATTTTCTCTTTCCCTGGCTCCCTATTGGACTCAGCATGGACTCTCCTGGCCCTATACCTTTGATATATACAAATTTTTTGTCATTATCTATCTGCAAGGACTACTGGAGAGGAATCATGCCCACCCTGCACCTGTGCTGAGCAGGAGATGAAAAAGTTGGAGAAACTTACCAATCAGTTACATCATGAGAAATGGCGCACAGAGATTAGTGATGCCTTGGACAAGTGCAAGGTGCCGATGGAAAAGACCAAATACTTCAGGTAGGTTTCTGATTTAGCTTGAGAGAGACTCTTTCTGCCTTTCTTTGTCCTTGACTCAAAGAGATGGATCTAGTTATATACTGTTTGCCCCTCAACAAGCTACTTGCCTTGTGGCCCTTGGATTTGTGGCTCTTGGACTCAGTTTTGTTAAATGTGAAAAACTAAAGCTCTCCCATCTTTGCCCTGTCAACCTCAGGAGCCCTTAGATTGAACAATAGTTCACACCATAATTAGAATGTCTGGCAGTGAAGGATTTCTGGACTCTGGCAGGGGCTTCACAAAGCTGGTTTAGATTGAACCCTTTGACAGAATTTATTGTTTGCTATTTCTGCCCTCCTTCCAAGTTTTTGCCCTCTTCCTGCTGATGCTTTCCCAATACCATGAATAATTAAATACAAGTGGAATCTGCACCCTGTCTTAGGAGCACAGGACCCCTTTGGTTGCCAGGGTTTTCAAATAGTTTGACTCTTTCTGGAATATGGTTATTCTCTGGATTGGCCTACATTTATGATGCTGACTTAGTTACTCTGAGATCTATTCTTGGGTAGTTTCAAGGCCTGGGACTTGTTAGCACTGGTGGCACTTGGAGGAAGGGATGCCAAATGGAGCCTGCCTGGTACTCACTAATTTTTGCTGCAGGTTCAGTTACCTCCATGGCCAGTTCCTATAAGAATTGACTCAACTGAAGAAGAATGTATATGTGTTGAGACTAACAAACATACTTCTGGAGAAAGAGCAGACTGACTTGCAAGAGACCTGTGAGAAGGTGAAGAGCCTCCTTAAGAAGGATCATGGGAGGATCTGTGACCCCTGTGGTGAGTAGCATCAGGTAGGCTGAGGTAGTGGGAACATGATGCCCACCTGCTCATCCATAAACATAGATAACCATTCTTGAACCCAACCAGTATTGATAGACCCCAGACTCAGGGTACTATCCTCATGGGAAGGGGAGCCCCAAGAACCCAGACTCAAGTCTAGTTGGTGCAAACAGCAAGAGGAATTGTTCATCTATATAGGCGGGCTACTCCTCCATCTGGTGAGCAAGAGAGTAGCCAAAATTAACAAACCCACATCCCTTTTAAAGGCTAAAATCACGAAACTACCATAGCAACCAGGGCAATATATGATTGGTCACCTAAAGGTTACAATATAATCACAAGATTGATTACACAGCTGGGGGCTTCTTCAAGAGCTCTTAAGGGTTTTATCTCTTTACAACCAAGATTTGGGCTAAGCTTTATTCTGCTTAAAATGTCTGGTATTTTTACCACAGGTACAACCATTGTGTCCTAATGGTCACCTGAGTTGATTATGGCCATTTAGTTTGTTTTTCTCATAGGGGGTACTCTGCTGAGTATTTCAACTGAATGTCTAGTTGGTTCTTTGAACTCAGGGTCCCTCATTACCCCCATTTTCTTATGAGCATATTTTAATCTTAAAATCATGGTATCTCTGCATGTTTCAGAGCATGATACTGTTGAGTCAGGATAAAAGCCTGCATGATTGATAGACTTTCTCTAATAAACTGTAACAACCTATTGAAAATGCATGGACCAAAGGTTAGTAGCAAAAGCAAAATAAGCAAGGGCCCCATGATTGTGGATATTAGGGTAGTCAGCCATGGGAACTTATTAAACCACCATTCGAACTAGCCTTGTTGGGCTTCCCAGATTCTTTGTCTTTTGTTCAGTCTGGCCCGGAGTTTCTCCATGGAATCTCTGACCACTCCAAAGTTATCTGCATAGAAACAATTCTTCCCTTAGAGCAGTGCATAGTCCATCTTCTTTCAAGAACAGCTGGTGTAGCCCTCTTCTATTCTGTAACACAACCTCAGACAGGTAGGTGAGGGACTGTTTTAACTTTGAGACTGACTATTCTAATGCCTGGAGGTCTTCATCAACTGCTGCCTGGAGAGTCAAGTACTGTTACTTTTTCTGGACTAAGGCAGCTGTCCCTGTCCCCATTCCTGCTGCTGCCCCCAGGACATCAAGGGTTAGGGTTACTGGTTCTCACTTAAACTGGGCAGGGTGGTCTTGGTAGCTTTCAAAGTCATCTGTCAGATGTAATATACCTTGGATTAACTTGGACTGACATGCAAAAAGCCCCTCCAGTGCCTTTTTTGAGAAATTGAGCCAACACACAGGGGGTGAGTCAGGTAGTACAGGCCCACCAAGATGCTTTCATAGTGGCGTTCCTTAGTGTATGTTTACATGTGCCTATGTGTGAGGGAGTATTCACCCATGTTTTCAGTTTGTGTTGGGGTAACTGCTGGTGTTTTGATTTTATAAATATGGTTGTTTCCATATACAAGTATGTGTTTATGCCTGTGGAAGTGTAAACTCATGTGTATTTCTGTACACATGAGTGGTAGAAAGATTAGGAGGGGCCCACTATGGCAAATTAAGATGTCTGAGAGGCAGGATAGGCTGACTGATGGTTTGTGTTCCTTCTGTGATCTGACTGAATGGTGACTGCATGCTCAATGGTAGTGGCTGGCTGTGTCTTCTGTGTACCCAGTTTTATCCTAATCCACATTGCCTGATATCACTTTCTATTCCCCATTGCCTAGACTTGCCTCAGTTATCCTTGGCTTTGGAACTTGGCCTGCATGTTATTCCTGGAAAGATTCTGACTACATTGTGCTTCCAGATGCATTTCTGTCCATCAGATGTCCCATAGTCATACTGTGGTGTGAGGATGGGGCTATCTCAGTGTACCCCAATTATGCTAATGATGGGTTACTACAGCATTCAGTAACTGCTTTTGTTCAAAGATGTCAATCTGAGTTGAAATTAGCCTCATGGAAGATTGGGAGAAATGAGGAAATACAGACATTTCTGGTGGTGTAAAATGGTATAAAGAAGTGAGAAGCCACATACAAATCTTCAGAAAACTAAATTGCAAACCTCTGGTGAACCAGTGATTCCAGAACTTGAAGTAGGGGTCCACAGAGAGATTAGGTGACACCAGAGTTTTGGCAGCATTTCTCAGTAAACTAAAGAAGAGCCTACTCAGATGTCCATCAGTTGAAGAGGTGAAATACCATATGGTTGAGCCCTTCCATGAAATAGTGATCGGCATGAAGAAATACATACAAGCATTTGGCCCTTACTCTGTAGAAAGCCTTTGGTCACTCAAACATTTCCCTGACACAATCATCTTACAGGGAGGAATTGTTGAATTTGAGATCTGTTTGTGGAGATTTTCTGGTTTCCTGAGCTCTCTGTCTTTGGTCTAGAGTGAAGCAGCCTGTGTTTTAAGGAGATCCTTTCAGAATAAATTTCTCACCTTGGGAGCAACAGGGAAGGAGTGAACAAGACAAGTGGGTGGATCCACTACCACCCAATGATCCCATGCTAGGGATCATTCCTATACTGTACATCCTGGATAACTTCCTAAGCAGGGATGGCTAACTGGCCAAGACCACAGAGGACTATCTTTCTGGGCTTGAGGTTTACAGGACAGGTATTTCAGTGACTATCCTGTCTATCTCTCATGCCCATTGTTTTCTACACTCATCCACCCAAATTTACCTTCTCAATAGTATTTCTGGTGATTGATCCTTATATTAAAATTAATTGGGAAAATGAGCATGTTACTGCATTAAAGTGTGCGTGTACATGTGTATACATCTCTCTGTGTTTTCATGTATGTATGTGTATGCATGTGAGTTTTCAACCCTCTACTGAGAACACAATCTTCTCATGAACAGGACCAAGAAAACCTGGATGAAAGACTAAAGAACCTGCTGAAGCAGAAGGAGCCTGTCACCCAGGAAGAGGACTTGGCAGAAAAGCTGCAATATCACCTTAGTTTCTCTGAGATGAGGTAGGAGAACAAGCTGGGATGCATGGTTAGAACCATGTAGGATGACAGTACCTGGATCTCTGTGTTTTTGGGATTCTGCCATCTGATTAGCTCTCAGGAACAGCCAGGGAAGGAAAAGCTCAGTGTATTGTGCACTATGCCCTAGGCCTCCCCATGAATCTCCCTTAGGTATTCTAAACCTGGCAAGAGAAGGGTTACTCTGGAGGACAGTGTGAACATCACCTTTAGAGACATGTTTCTACCTTTGGACAGATCTGCATGCAGCACACTCCTGCTGATTAAAGGCTCTCTGGAGTGCGAGACTGTTTCCTGTGAAACGGTTTATCTTGTTATAAGATTTAGGAATTTAGAGGTTGAGTCAAGGCAGTTTTTGTCCTTTGGCAATAATCAGAGCCTTCACTACAGAGTTGTGTACTCTCTACTAGAGGGTACCTTCAGGTTTCCAGGTTTCACACATTCCCCAAGATCATATAAGGCCATGTATCTCTCTCCTGAACTGTTACTCAGACATTAATAAACTGCTATTTCCCCAAAAATCATAGACTGTAATTTCCCCCAATTAATGTCTCTAGACAACTGGAGAAATGTGCTGTAATTTTTGCCCAAATAATATGTCAAGATAATTGGAGAAATTTGCTGTTCTTTTCATGCGCAGCATAGTGTTGTTCTTAGTTCAACTTATAGAAGATACTAAAAGCTGAGAAAAATCAAGGCTCAGGTTTACCCTGACTCCACTCTCTTGAGGAATGTAGGGAGTGATCTTACATCAAAGGTCATCTGGTTTGTCCAGCTGAATAGAGAAAGTGTAGGCTTAATGGCTGCCATGGAAGGTCTGCAACAGGCCTGTTCCCTAACTGCCTTCCTTCTCTAGGTCAGGAAAATCCCCAATCCTAGATGGAACAGGCCCTAGCCCTGGATGACAGCCTCCTGCAGACAGAGCTGCTGCAGCAGGAGGCAAGTGAGCCCACGTTGTATCTCTAACCTATAGTGATAAGGCTCTTAACCTTGGCCTCTTTGGTGTAAATAGGCCCTGTTTTTGTCTGGCCTGTCATCCATGCAGGCTGTTGTGGGTCTGATAGTCTTTCCTTCTCACACAGCAGCTCTTGAGAGAACTGAAGAGGTCAAAGCATATCATTTTATTGATAGCCATAATACAATCTTGTCACCTGGGCATGGAAATAAGGTACACTGGGTAGCTAGCTCAGTCCTCATGCCCAAAGGGCACCTTGACCATGACCAAAAGGCAAGCTACTATATCCTGGCTCTTTGGGAGTCTGTTACAGAATACTCCTGGGAAGGGTCTGGTCTTCTCTGTAACTGAGGCTTCGTCCTGGTTTCATCTTAGAAAGTTATTTACCTATTATTTTTGTATAACTCTTAGCACAGGAAATGGATAATTCTTTCAGAGAATAGTGTTCAAAGGTAGAAATCTCTTCTTTATGGGGGATGTTCCTAAATAAAAATGTAATTTAAGACAGGTATGAGGGTGTGCTCCTTTATATCCCATCACACAGCCAGATCTCTGTCAGTCCAAGAAAATCCTGCTCAAATCATAGAAAGTTCAGAAGGGGAATGGGAGACACAGTTCTACAGCTGAGTATCAAACACATTGTTTCTTGAACAGAAATTCATGTTGACTGCACCAGCATAGTTCTCTGAGGTCTAACCCTGATTGTAGCTGGGAACCATGTATGTGAGCAGAAGGCCATAAAAAATGAGATTCCCAGGTACAGGGGAATCATTTGGCTCCATCAACTCTCCCAAGCCTGGCTCCCACCTTATCTGGGAGACTTGAAAGTGATGCTGCTGCCCTATCAGCAAACCACAACCACTGAGCAGCTTGGAGTCTGAAGCACTTTGGACCAGCACTTTGGATCCCACTTCCACCAGAGGAACATCAGACCCAGTCTTTATGTTGGGGTGAGGAAAGCAGATCTGCCAAGAGTGGATGCTGAACATATCTACATTGGGACCTTGGGAACTCCTGCCCTTGCTGGGGAGGAGATAAAGGGATGTGGAGAAGAGAGAGTGACTGGAAGGGGTGGGAGTGGGAAGGGAGCTTGAAGTAGGATATACACAGATAAAAAATATGACTTTACACATAATAAATAAAAAAAACAGACTCAGGTTTTTCTTATGGAAAATATAGAGAATGTGTATAAAAAAAGTGTCTTTTTGTTACAAAGCCAGAAATGTTTTGGCTTAATTGCATTTGTCCTATTTTTAAATTTGTAATTAATCAATTAATGGATATTTTTGAGCTAGTTTTGCTGAGTAGCATTTCTGGACATTATCAATGTAGACCAGGCAAGGCTAACACTTGATGTAATCATTGTTCCTCCCAAGAGTTGGGATTATATATGCATGCTCAGTAAAGTATCATTCTTTTTTCCATTCATTCCTCTCATAATCTATGTCTAAGTTAGAGATTTTATACTTTAGAAAATACAAAATCTGCTAACAAATGTAGCACTTGCTTACATCTAGACAATTAATGGAGTGGATGTTTTCTATTCTTTACTTGTAAGATAAAGTTATGAGCTTGGACTACTTAAATGTAGAATGAATTTTCAAACCTAAAAAATAAAATTCCTTTTTTTCTCATTCTCATCAACACTTGCTATCTTTAATTCTTTGAATAATAGCTTTTCTAAAAGCTATGAGATGTTTATAGTTTTTATTGAAATTTCCCTAATGCTTAGTGAAGCTGAACATAAATTTTATGGAGGTTTTTTTTTGGGAGGGCTTTTGTGTGTCTTAAAAGAATTTATTTAAGTCCTTTGCCTGCTTTTAAACAGGTAGTTTTCTTGTTAAATACTTGAGTTTCTTACTTTAGGTAGGAGTCCCTTACCTAATGTATGATTTACAAACAATTTTTAAACCATAGAGTTTATTTTTAGTTTATTAGTTATTATCTCTTGATGCAAACTACAAAGTTCAGGTATGAACATGACAACAGGTGGTGAGGAATAATGAAATAATAAACAGACAACCACAAGTACATAAAAGCTAAACTCAGATGGGCTTTGCTCACAATGATGAAGTGATACCTACTACTGCCACAGCCTAGAGTCTCAAGGTTCATCATGCAGAGTCCAGAAGGAAGATTCTGGTTAGTCTCCATGGTTGTTTGTAGGCTGTAAGCAACTTTCAGGAGGGAGATTCAGGTCCTAGTTTTGTACACACTGATCAACAATTTTTACTTAGAGCCACAAGAAAAGTTTTATGGGCATTCACTCTGAGCTTTACCCACAGAAAACTTTGCCACTCCAAAGGGGTGTGGGGTCCTTGGCATGGTCACACCAATGTCCCTAATACACATTCACTCAGAACTTTACTTCTTTAGGGCTTATCTCTGATCCCTACATCTCTGCTGTCCAGAAACTTTTAACTTCTTTTTATCTCCTATGTCTTTTTATTTTAAGATTAGTGCTTTTGGGTTCCCATATAAGAAGTCATTTGTCAAACCAGATTTATGGAGTTTTTCCTTTGTCATCTTTAAAGTGTTAATAAAACTCCAGGCATAGGGAGCTCAAAGAATGTGCTGGTTAGTTGTTTCATTGTTTGTTTGTTTTATCTATCAATTTGACACAAACTAGAGGCATCTAGGAAAAGGAATTCTCAACCTAGAAAACACCTCCATCAGACAAGTCTGTGTGACATTATCTTCATTTATTATTGGTGCAGGAGCATCCAGCCTGCCACACCTGGGCAAGTGGCTGTGAGCTGTAAACAGGCTAAGAAAGCCACACAGAGCTAGACAGTAGCCAGGTTTTTCCCCATGATTTCTACATTAGTTCCTGTCTCTAGGTGCCTGCCTTGAGCTCCTATCCTGACTTGTCTTAAAGTTAGACTGTGAGTTGTAGTTTGAAGATGTAGCAACTTCTTAAACATTTGGTCATAGGGTTTATCATAACAACAGAGACCCTAAGACAAGTGATAAATTTCACAAAACTTTTAGCAAATAATGAGGGGCATTCTCTGAGGTCCACATTACACACAAACATTAAAATTTAAAAAAATAAAAGATAAACCCAATCTAGTAGAAAATACATTCAAATGCTAAAGCACTATTCCGTACATGAAAAATTCATACAAATCAAAATAAAGAAAAAATTTAGTATAGATAGGATCTGAACATTTTCTTACTAAAGATAATAAACAAATGACAAGTAAGGACATGATAAGATATTCAATGTTGTAAGTAATTAAGGGGTGCAAACTAAAGTCCAGTCAGATGACTCAGCAATAGGGTGCTTGCTCACTGACAATGCTGACAGCTGAGTTCCAACCCAGAACCCCTAAACACATAAATGCTGACTATGATGAGAAAAATAAAGCCTTACTTGGGAAGACAAATAGATGTGGGATGTATTTCTATAAGTTGTGAATGTGCTTTATTGCAATTTGTTAAGAAAGTGGCTGTTTTGACCTATTGCAAGGCAGATTGGAGGCAGGAGATAATCCAAGCAGAGATAAAGGAGAAAAAGGGCAGAGGCACACAGATGGTTCAGGGTGCCACCTACAAGGCAAGATGCAAGAGAACACAGATAAAGCCACAGAGCCACATGGCAAGGCCTAGATTAATAAAAATGTGTTGAGTGAAGTAATAAGAGTAAGTTGTTAATAAGCCGGAGTCATAGGCCAAACAGTTTGTAATTAATATGTCAGTGTGTGATTGTTTGAGGCTAAGCAGCTGTAGAAAAGTCCAGACCTTGTGGTTAGGCTAGGTCAGAATCTTACAAGTACAGTGAGTGATTACAATCACTCTGAAAAAGATTTTATATTTAAAAAATTAAGCATGTGGAACTGGAGAGATGGTTTTGCAATTAAGAGTACAGATTTAAGAAGAAATATCATTAGGATCTTGAATGACAGAGATATACTTAAATATTGTTTAGTAAACCCAGAAAGATAAACAGGGGATGTACTCACTCATTAGTGTACTCTAAACAAACAAACAAACAAGAAAAAAGCAAAGGATGCCCAAGCTGAAAACCACAACCAGTGAACAGCTTGGGATCAGAAACAACCTGGACTGACTCCTTGGATCCCACTGCCCCTTAGAGGAACACCTGACTCAGTCTTGAGGTTGGGGGAGAAAACTAGATCTGTCAGGAGTGGAGACTGAACTAAGCAATATTGGGTCAATGGGACCATGGGACTGCCTGCTGCCTGCCCAGGGAGGGGATGGGGAGCTGTGGAGAAGAGAGAAAGAACTGATGTGTTGGGAGGTGGAAGGGCCCTTGAATAAGGATATACAAGGATAGAAATTATGACTTCTTTGATCATAATAATAATAATAATAATAAAATAATAATTATTTAGTATCCTTACCTATTAGAAAAATGCAAGTTAAAATTACATGGAGATACTATCTTACACCTGTTAGAGCAGCTAAAATCAAAAAACACTAATGACAGCTTATGTTAGAGAAGATGTGGAATAAGATGAGCATTCCTCCACTGCTGGTGGAAGCCACTCTGGAAATCAGTATAGCAGCTTCTCAAACAATTGGGAATCAATATACCTCAAGAACTATCAATACCACTTCGGGATATACTCAAATGATGTTCAATCATACCACAAAGACACTTGCTTAACTATGATCATAGGAGCATTATTTTTAATAGCCAGAATATGGAAACAGCCTAGATGCCCCTCAGCCAAAGAATGATAAAGAAACTGTCATACATCTACACAATGGAGTATTACTCAGTGGGGAAAAAACAAGGAAACAACAACAGAAACAAACAAACAAAACCCAATAACATCATAAGATAATGGATTAAACTAGAAAATACCTGAGTTAGGTAACCAAAATCTAGAAAGACAAGCATGGTATGTATTCATCATCAGTAAATATAAATTTAAAGCATAAAATTAAATGTAAAGGAAATAATAACAAGACTGTAATCCTTAGCTAGGTAAGAAGGAGGACCCTAAGAAAAACACATTGAACTCCCTGGAAAGAGAAAATCTATGATAAGTCCTGGGTAAACTGGGAGCAGGTGGGTGGTAGAGAAGACAGAACTGGGCCCTGGGAACATGGGGATCAGGATTGAAAGAAAAAAAATATTAAAGAAAGTATCTTGATAGAAAGAGACATTTTGGGATTAGAGAGAAACCTGGTGTGCCAGGGAAACTCCCAGGAAGCTTTAAGAATTAGCCCAGCTAAGACTCCTAGCAAGAGTGAAGAGGGTGCATGAACTGGCCTTTTCAATAATCAGATTGGTGACTGTCCTGATTTGAGTCTTCATCCAGTAATTTATGGAAGCAGATGCAGAGACCCACAGCCAAGAAGTGGACCATGTTCAGGGAGTTTAAAGACAAAGAGGAGGGAGGGATTAAGATCATAATAGAGAAACTTATGTAGAAGCTGACCTAAGCTTGTGGGAACTCATGGACTCTGAACTGACAACTAGAGTCAACTTTGGCCTTCTGTATGTGGCTGACATTTATGTATCTTGGTCTTTTGTGGGGCCCCTAGAAGTGGAACCAGGACCTGTCCCTGATGCATGAGTTGGCTGTTTGTAACCTGTTCTCATTGGTGAGATGCCTTGTCCAGTCTTATTGCAAAAGGGAGGAGCTTAATCCTGCCTCAACTTCATATGCCATGATTTGTTGACACCCATGAGAGAGGCCTTACTCCTTCTGAATGAAGGCAGAGAGAAGTAATTGGGGGAGGGGGTAGGTAAAAGGAAGATGGAGAGAAAAATGAGAAGAGAGGACAGGAATGAGAGGAAACTGTTGTTGGTATATAAAATAAATAAATAAATAATTGCAATTCAGCCTAGCATCTGAAGAGGATATGTAATGTCTAAGGTTTATGTGTGGGACCACAAAAATAAAAATAAAATAAAATAAAAAATGAAATAAAGAAAAAATAACTAATCAAACACTTTACTTTGAAAGCACTAATGAGGAAAACTTGTGCTATAGCAGTCAGTATACAACAAGGTATAACTGGGGAGTCAGAAAAGCCTCAGTTAGAAATCTGTAGTTAAGATTAGAAGGCTCAACAGTAACTACCCTTGCAAAGACTATATGGGAAAAATTCTGAGAATTGAGGGCTGTGTAAAATACCCTGAGGCCAAAATGAAATCACAAGGAACTTGGAAACAAGTACAGGAGTAAACCACATTTGCTTAAAAAGCAAAATAATGGAGACAAAAATACCCAACTTCACAAATTTAAACTGAAACAGTCCATTTAATTAAAACTTGAAAGAAATTAATCTGGAATATACTAATAATGTGACCATATCTTTACCTCAAGGCTAGAGATATTTTACCTAGATTTTGCTGTTACCTTCACAACAAATACTAGTCATCTACACAATATAATTTCACAGCCACAAATCAGCCAGCAATTGTTATGTTAAGAATCCAAGATAACTTATCTAAAAACTGTAGGTTGCTAAAAGGTCTGCACTAAAGGCCTCAAGAAACTCATTCACCTACAAGCTGCCCTTCTTTTTATAGCAGGCAGAAATCTAATGAGCAGCAACCAATAGTGATAAGTATCTTTAGCCCAGAAACTCACACTCCTTAGCACCTTCCACTTCAGAAAAACCACACTAATGTTGACAATTGTCAAAAGCCACTCCAACCAAGACTGTCCTAACAATTCAACATTTCTTCTTATTTCATTATTATCATTATTATTATTATTATTATTATTATTATAAATGAAGAAGTCACATTTCTATCCTTGTATATCCTTATTCAAGGTCCCTTCCCCCTCCCACCCCATCAGGTCATTTTCTCTCTCCACAACTCCTTATCCCCCCCTCCCCACAGGTGGCAGGTTGTCCCAAGGTCCCACTGTACCACTATTGCTTAGTTCAGCCTCCACTCCTGGAAGATCCAGTTTTCTCCCCCCAACATTAAGACTGAGTCAGGGGTTCCTCTAGGGGGAGTACAATTCAACATCTCTAAAAGTACATATTCTGGAGTAAAGCTGGCTGGTTTAAAACCACAACTCAGAACATGTAACTTTGATCAAGCTAACTTAAATTTGCTGCCTGAATTTCTCTCTGTAGATCCTGCAAAAAAATAGAATTCCATTGAGTTATAGATGGAATATATATATTGATATATTTATATCAATGTGGGGAAGGAATGAGATGATTAAACCAAAGTTAGGAACAAGGTAGAGAACACAGCATGCCCCTCATGACTACCGGGGAAAGTACTGGGCCACAACTTTAAATCTTTACACTTCTCACAAAGTTCATGGGTTTTCATGAGTTATTTGCATGAAACAGATACTGTCGAAATTCATGGAGTTTGGCATCCTGACTGTGGGAATGTTCTTTCTGTGCAGAGGATGACAAGCCTCTGGGGACCTGCAGACAGCACCCAGTCAGCCAGGGCTGGGCTAAGGCTCAGTCCTTCTCTCACACACCTACACACAGCCTAAGACTGGAGGGGTACAGCAAGGGACCCTCTCTTAGCATTAGGAGCTGGGGAAGTCACAACAGGACAGACAGCCAAGACAGGGAGGGAGGGGATGGAGTTGACACAGTAACAGAAAAATGAAGAGCCAGTCCTCTTGCAGGGCTCAAACTGAGACACCTGAGTTCAGAGCCTCAGGTAGAGAAAGACATAAAACACTAGCCACTTGTTGCTAGCCAGTAGCAGCCAGAAGGATGCCTCCTGTTAAGCCCCACACAGCCCCTAGGTGGCCAGCCACCAGGCACCAAAGCAAGCCCAGTCCCCCAGGTCCATCTTTTTTGGTGTCGTGCATGGGCAAGGATAAGCTCAAGGGCTCAACCAGGGGTGTCGCTGAGTCGGGATTCTGGCTGCAGATGACCTCACAGCCACCACCATGGCTCCTCGACTGAACACTGATGGAGACCTTTGTCCAGCTGTCTGGTCCTAGTGATGGATCCCAGACTCAGTGGCCTCCAATTCACTGCCTCCAGTCATATTCGGGCTGCCCACTCTCCCGACTTAGTCTTTGGCAAGGCACACCTGCACCCGGTGCATTCTGAGAGCAGACCAGAGACAGTAGTGATATGGAGGGCATCCCAGAAAGAAGGGACACCCACCTGAAGCCTATGCTAAATGCTTGACTCTACTTGCCCAGGAGGGTGGAGCCAATTAGGAGTCATGAGCTGGGCACAACCAATGAGAGGAGAGGGGACTAGTGGGAGAACTGCAGCCTCCCCCAGCTCTCCAGCCATTCTGAGCCCTTGCAGCACCCCTTTACTCCCTCTTTCCCTGTCAGAGGAAGTCGCCAAGGCTGCAGGCTCAGCCCAGGATAGGAAGGAACAGCCTCAAAGCCTGGAGCTCCTGGTCTTGCCTCAGTCCTGTTGCTGTGGCCAGACCCAGAGGGTGACCTGGGATTTTACTGCCTGTGCCCAACAGCCAGTAGTTGATGGGCATTTCAGCACATTTCTTCTTCTTCTTCTTCTTCTTCTTCTTCTTCTTCTTCTTCTTCTTCTTCTTCTTCT
>PVIH01020559.1:0-31996 GCA_004025045.1 Sigmodon hispidus
CCAGCAGCTCTTCCTCTGAGTCTGTAGACTCAGGAGTTTCTATATCAGCAAGGTCGAGGTACAACTCTCCCCCTTCACTCTGTCCTTCTTCACTGCCTGCCCACTCCGATCTCTCCTCCCAACATCTCCAAGTTGGCCTGTTATCAGCTTCAGGTGGCCTTGGCAAATGGAACCACACCTGCCTAGAACCAATCCACAGATTTTGATCTTCCGTGGAGACAAAAGCAGAAACTCTTTCCCAAGTAACATATTCTTATAAACAGATTTCAAAATCAGGATATCTTTAAAGTATATGCATTTGTTTGACTTAGCAGCCTTAGTAATCAGTTGTCTTTCTGCAGTTAGCTCCTTAAAAGTTAAAAAATTACAAGAAAATGCAATAACCAAAATCCAGACTCTCTGTTTATCTGCCATCTTTACGTGGCTTTTTTATCTTTATTTCCTTCCCCATTGAGAGGTTTTGAGAGTCTAAATCTGTTTTATTGAGAATTCTAAATCATTTTCTAATGCAAAGAGCTTTTAAAATGTTGCTATCGCTTTAAATGCTAACTCCGCCCCTCTTGGCTGCTTTTCAATATGGTGTAGGAACCCACGAATCTCTCCCACTGCTAGCAAGCAGAGCAGACTCAGAAAAACCTTAAAGAAGCAGCTCCTTAAGAGCCAAAAAAATTGGATGTGAGGTTGAAGACCCCATCCTTGTATAACCTTTAATTCCTGCCTTAAAAATCTTCTCGGAGCCCTTACCAAACAGCCCCAGCTTTGCTAATGCTTTTACTTTCACTTTTGAGCTCAAGTTTGCAACTGCTGTTGCTTTCACTTTAAGCTCAAGGTTGCCGTGTGTCCACAGCTTTAGAGGTTACATCCACTCGTCAGTGAGCTCCCTCTTCTCTGCCTTATCTACAGGTCGGAGCTACCCGCTTTGATTGCGGATCCCAATTTACCTGGGACTTACCGGTCGACCCCCTGACTGCAGAAAGTTCTGATGCCTGAAGCTCGCAGGAGTTGCTTCTCCCCGTACGGGCCACCACTTGCCAGCAAGGAAAGCGCAACACCCAGGATCTTCTCTCAGCAGTTATTCCGGACCTTTACAATTGTTCTCTCTTTGTTCTTCTCTCTGCTTCTTCTTCTCCCCCGGGAAACCCCGCCCACTGACTAGAAACTCTCAGGGCATCCAATCCCAATAAGCCATGTGGGCACAGCTCATAGGTCCACATACGCAACAGCAAACCACGCCCCAGGCTCAAGCCAAATAAGGAGTTGTTTATCAAAAGAGAGCATTCACCCACGGGGGGTGGAGGCCAGAAATCAGCACCATCTTTAGGGTGCAGCAGCAGGCAGCTCTCTACATTACAGAAAGACCATCTCACAGCAAACAAGGGACATTTTGTTTCAGTTATGCCAAGGCCTATCTCTATCTCCCTTTCCCAAACATCTTTTAAAGAAAATACAGGCAGAACATTGTCAAAGATACCTTTATATGTATTAGAAATAATTAACAATAATATATATTAGTAACCTTAAGGGTGCATCTTCTCTTAATGTGTAATCAGAAATAATTTACATTTGTATGCAGAGATTTCAAATGAATGCCAAACATATTCAATATCTACCAATTCCTGCAGCATCTTGGAAGCTTTTATCTGAATGCTGATCTTATCTTTGTACCATCCCCAACTGTAGAATATCTCTCAAGCATCATTTCATTTACCTGCCTCATCCTCATGGTGTTGCCTTTCTGTTGCCAGGCATACTGAATGACTGGGTATTCAGGAAGGACCAATGGTGACTACAGTATTTGCAGACTTCTTTCTTTTCCTTTTTTTTTTCCCCAATTTTATTTTACCTTTTTAAGACAAAGTTTTTCTGCATAGCCCTGGTTGTCCTGGAAATCACTTTGTAAACCAGGTTGTTCTTAAACTCAAAGATCTTCCCTTTGCTTCCTCAGCACTGGGATTAAAAGCATCTGCTACCTGGAAGCAGTTGTTGACATTAACAACTATCTGGACTCTGCTAATTATACAGATAGAAAGAAGCACACCTATCTACAACTCGGGTGATTTCTCTTTCTCTTCCTCTGACTTTTACTCACCCAGGCTTTTCTTTCTTGGGGGACTGGTTCTACACTCTTTACTTCTCTCAGAACACACCACCTAGTCCTTGAGGTGAATCGTAAGACACTGACAATCTGGATGTTATGAAGTGGGCCAGGATCATCTATTAATGATGAAGTACTTGGAATTTTAAAAGATTCCTATGATTTTATTGTGTTGTTTTCTTATTGTAGTAAATTTCTTCATTCTACTTAATCTGTTACTTTATGTGCTCAAATCTACTATCTTAGTATAGCTATTTTTCCATGAAAGTATTGCTGATTAAGGCTTTAAATCTTACCTTTTAAGTCATTTGAAGAAATTTCCACTTTTAAGTCACATAGAGATTAAAAACTTTGCACGCAGAAATTCACAGACCACCGAGATGAATCAGAGGGTGAAAGCAAGCCTGGAAAACTACACTTAATCCCTGGAACACATGAAAAGCTGGAAGAGCTCTACAGTGTTGTCCTCTACATATATACTGTGGCATACCTAACACATACATGTTAATAGGCACATACACACAAAGAGAGAGTTGGGGAGAGAGAGGGAAAGGAAAGTAAGTAAAATTTAAAAGAAAAAACTTCATATACTTTAAAATAAACATCAGCTCTGCTCCTGTCTACACTAAAAAAGCTAATCTCTTTCAGACATATCTTCCATAAACCTGGACGCATAAGTTCTATATTATACATTTTTTAGTTCTGTTTATCTGAATGTGGGCTCAGCTTCCTGGATCAGCCTTCTTGATCAGTCTCTTCTGTAGTGAGAGCAGTTGTGTCCAGAGCTCAACCCACAGACAGACCACTGAAGCCAGAAATGTCCACAATGCAAACAGCAAGGTTTATTGGCAGCACAATACAAGCCAGGACGGGATCATACTTCAAGCTTCTGTAACAACAGAGCAGGAAGTAGCTCATGCCCTTAGCTGCAAGGGGTTGTTTTTTTGTTTTGTTTTTTTTTAATAGAAAAAGGCTACAAAGTTGGTTGTTTGGAAGTGCTGATGTGTTACTGATTGGCTTGTGCTTAGGGTCTTTCTGCTCCAGAATATCTTTGGACCCCACCTGAATGGACCCCACTGGAATCCTACCTAGGGTGGCTGTTTTTCCCCAGAACCAGTCAAGTGAGAATCTATTCCTTTCCCAGACCTGGGCTAATGTCTTGTTTCATCTACCAGAGCTGGACAGGAATTCTTCTCTCTGAACTGAGAAGGCCCCCTACTACGTCTATTCTTTTAGGACATGTTCTTTTCCCAGGACTGACCAGGCATGCTATTCTCCCAGATCTGGGCAGCACTCATCTTGCCAGAAATGAGAAACTAAACTTTACTTTACCTTTCTATAAAATAGCTATTGAATGCAAAATGGGATTTCTTGAGCTAAGTTTTCTCTCTTCAAGTGCAAGATCTCAGATCTCAGGTGAAAGAGAGTCTTAGCATAACCCACCAGTCAGGGTTCTGATGAGCTCTGATTACGGTAGTTGAGAAGTGAGTTTCATTTTCTTCTCTCCTACACACACACACACACACACACACACACACACACACCATTCATGCTGCTCATTTACTTACGGAAGCATAATTAAACTCCCTATGGTCAGACCCTTAAAGAAAACAAGTCTTTCCTCACCCACACCCTTGCCAGAGTCCATCAATGTAAAAGTGAGGCATTGTGTCATTTAGCTATGTTCTAGCCTTGAGTTCTTGTGTACAATGACATCTCTCTCTTTTTATTTTTATTTTTTTAAAGTCCACTAACGAGAAGTGCATGCTTCTTTTTCTGGTATTGTGATACCTTGCTAAGGAGGATATTCTCCATATCCATCCATTTGCCTGCAAATTTTAGAATATCATTTTTTCTTACTGCTGAGTCCATTGTGTATATGTACCACAGCTTGTTAATCCATTTCTCAGTTGAGGAGCATCTAGGTTGTTTCGAGGTTCTTGCTATTATGAATAATGATGCTATGAACATAATTGAGCTAATGCTTTTGGGGTGGGAATGTGTGTCTTTAGAGTATATGCCTAAAAGTGATATTGCTGGATCCTTGGAGTGATTGATTCCTAATTTTGAGAGAAACCACCATACTGCATTCCAAAGTGGCTGAGTAAGTTTACACTCACACCATCAATGGAGGAGTGTAACCCTGGCTCTGCATTCTCTCCAGCATAGACTGTGTTTTTAATCTTAGCTATCCTGATAGGTGCAAGGTATTATCTCAAAGTTGTTTTGATTTGTATTTTTCTGATGGCTAAATATGTTGAGTACTTTTTCATGTGCCTTTCAATTGTTTTTAATTCTTCTGCTGAGAATTCCCTTTTTAGTTCTGAACTGCGTTTTTTAATTAGGATTTTAAGGGTTTTGGACTCTAGTCTCTTTATTTTTACTTTTTCCATGTCCTTAAGTATAATTTTTTTATTATTATTATGAATGAAGTCATATTTTTATCTATGTATCCCATTGTTCAAACTTCCTTCCCCCTCTTGCCTCTCCCAGTCACTCTCTTTTCTCAAGTGATGGGCTCCAGTTTCTTGAGTTCTCTATATATTTTAGAAATCAATCCTCTGTCACTTGTAGGGTTGGTAAAAAAATCTTTCCTCATTCTGTAGACTGTCATTTTGTCTTATTGACTGTGTTCTTGGCCTTATAGAAGCTTCTCAGTTTCAGGAGGTCCCATTTATCGATTGTTGTTCTTAGTGTCTGTGCTACTGATATTATATTTAAAAAGTGCTAACCAGTGCCAATTCAAAGGAGGGTATTTTCCACTTTCTTTTCTATCAAGTTAGTGTAGCTGGGTTTATGTTGTGGTCTTGATCCACTTGGATTTAAGTTTTGTGCAAGGTTAATAGGTTTGGATCTATTTTCATTTTTCTATACACTACCATCCAGTTATGTCAACATATGTTGAAGATACTGTTTCTTTCATTGAATCTTTTTGGCCTCTTTGTCAAAAATCAAGTGTTCATAAGTGTGTGGGTTAGTGTCTGGCTCTTCAATTCCATTCCATTGATCCTCAAGTCTGTTTCTATCCCAGTACCAAGCTTTTTTTTTTTTTTTTTTTTTTTATTGCTGTGTCTCTATAGTATAATTTGAAGTAGGGGATGGTGATGTCTCCTGAGGTTCTTTTGTTGAGCAAAATTGTTTTGCCAATCCTGGCTTTCCAGGTATTTCAAATAAAATTGAGTATTGTTCTTTCAAGGTCTGTAAACAATTGTTTTGGGATTTTGATGGGAATTGCATTGAATCTGTAGATTGCTTTTGGTAAGATTGCCATTTTTAACCACTGAGCCATCTCTCCAGCCCCAAGTCAAATAAATAAATAAATAAAATGTTTTTTTTTTTTAAAAAAAAAAAAGATTGCCATTTTTACTATGTTGATCCTACCTTTCCATTTTCTTATATCCTCTTCAATTTCTTTCTTCAGAGATTTAAAATTTTTGTCAAACAGATCTGATACTTCTTTGGTTATAGTTATACCAAGGTATTTAATGCTATTTGCAGCTATTTTAAAATGTGATGTTTCCTTTATTTCTTTTTCAGCCCTTTTATCTTTAGCGTATAGAAGGGCTACTGATTTTTTTAAGTTAAACTTGTATCTGCTACATTGCTGAAGGTGTTAGTCAGCTGTAGGAGTTCCCTGGTAGAATTCTGCCACTTATGTATACAGTCATATTATCTGCAAATAGTGATAGTTTCATTTCTTCTTTTCCAATTTGTATCCTTTTAATCTTCTTTTATTCTCTTATTGCTTTACCTAAAACTTCAAGAATTCTATTGAATAGATAAGGGGATAGAGGACATCCTTGTCTAATTCCTGATTTTAGTGGGATTACTCTGAGTTTTTCTCCATTAAGTTTGATTTTATCTGTAGGCTTCTTGTAAATCACCTTTACTATATTTAGGTATTTTCCCTGTATTCCTGATCTCTCCAGGGATTTTATCATTTTGGATTTTGTCAAAGACTTTTTCAGCATCTAAGGATATTATCATGTGGTTTTGTTCCTCAATTTGTTTATATAATGGATGATATTTACAGTTTTTCTTATGTTGAACCAACCCTACATTTCAGGGATGAAGCCTACTTGGTTGTGGTGGGTGATATTTTTTATACATTGCTGTATATGGTTTGCCAAAATTTTGTTTAGAATTTTTGCATCAATATTCATGAGTGAGATTGGTCTGTAATTCTCCTTCTTTGTTGTGTCTTTGAGTGGCTTGGGTATTAGTGTAATTGTGACCTCATAAAAGGAATTTGCCAATATTCCTTCAGTTTCTACTGTGTGAAATTGTTTGAGGAATAGTGGTAGTAGTTGTTCTTTGAATGTCTGGTAGAATTCAGCACTAAAACCATCTGGACCTGGGCTTTTTTTTTTGCTTGGGAGTCATTTAATAACAGCTTCAATTTCCTTTAGTTTTATAGGTCTGTTTATATAATTAATCTGATCTTCGTTTAATTTTGGTAAATTAAATTGTTGAAAAAGTTGTCCATTTCTTCTAGGTTGTCCATTTTTGTGGAATATAGATTTTCAAAGTATGACATGATAATTTTCTGGATTTCCTTGGGGTCTGTTGTTATGTCCCCTTTTCATTTCTGATTTTAATGATTTGCACATTCTCTCTCTGCTTTTTGATTAGTTTGGATAAGCCTTTATCTATATTGTTGACTTTCTCAAAGAACCAACTCTTCGATTCATTGATTCTTTGTATCGTTGTTTCTGATTCAATTGTATTGATTTCAGCTCTAAGTTTTACTATTTCCTGCCATCTACTCCTTCTAGGTGAGTTTGCTTCTAATTGTTATAAGGCTTTCAGCTGTGCTGTTAGTTCTCTAGTGTGGGATTTCTCTAGATTTTTCATATAGGCATCTAGTGCTATAAATTTTCCTCTTAGAATTGCTTTCATTGTTTCCCACAAGTTTGGGTATGTGGTAGATTCATTTTCATTAAATTCTAGAAAGACTTTGAATTGTTTCTTAATTTCATCCTTGACTCAGAGGTGGTTCAGCTGAGTGCTGTTTAGTTTCCATGAGTTGGTACACTTTCTGTGTATTTTGATGTTGTTGAACTCTAATTTGGTGGTCCTATATGTTACAAGGGATTATTTTCATTTTTTTGTATCTGTTGATATTTGCTTTATGACCAATTACGTGGTCAGTTTTAGAGAAAGTTCCATAAGGAGGTGAGAAATATATATATATTCCTTTGCATTTGGGTGTTAGCTTCTGTAGATATCTATTAAATCCATTTGTATCATAATGTCTGTTAGACTCCTTAATTCTCTGTTGAGTCTCTGTCTGGTTGACCTATCCAGAGGAGAAAGTGGGGTATTGAAGACTTCCACTATTAGGGTGTGAGAACTGATGTGGAATTTGACCTTTAGTAGTATTCTTTTACATAGGTAGGTGCCCTTATATTCTGGGCATAAATATTCATAATTGAAATAATCTCTTGACCAACTTTTCCTGTGATGAATATGTAATGTCCATCTTGGTCCTTTTTAATTGTTTTTAGCTTAAAGTCTATTTTGTTAGATATTTTGATGGCAACCCCAGCTTTTTTCTTAGAGCCATTTGATTGGAAAATCTTTTCCCAACCCTTTACTCTGAGCCTGTGTCTGTCTTTGTAGTTGAGTTGTGTTTCTTATATGCAGCAGAAGGATGGCTTCTCTTTTTGTATCCATTTTGTTAGTGTGTGCCTTTTTATAGGTGAGTTCAGTCCATTGATATTAAGAAATATTAGTAACCACTGATTGATGTTTCCTGCTATTTTTGGTAGTAGCTTCTATTTATTTCCTTTCTCTGGGCTTTTTGTCTGTGGGATTATTGATTATTTGTTGTTTTTTGGGTGTCTCTGTGATCATTAGGTTGTAGTTTTCCCTCTAATGCTTTCTGGAGAGCCGGATTAGTAGATAGGTACTGTTTCAGTCTGACTTTGTCATGAAATATTTTGTTTACTCCATCTATGGTGATTGATAATTTTGCTGGATTCTATCTTCACTATATTTTAATTTGTAAGAGAAGTTAAAGTCCCATGTTTTAGAGTTGGAATGTGGCTCTCTCCTTTTCTAAACCCAAGCATTCCTGTTAAAGGAAAATGCAGACTTTGTATCATATCAGAATAGCCAACTTATATGGAACAGAAGAATATCTAAAAGTAATGGCCTATTTTATTGTTATTAATCTATGCTGAATAAATGATTATATTATGCATGTATATTTTAAACTTTTTGTCATGATATTGATGTTCATGTGGAATACTAATTAATTATAGAAAATGGCTTTATTTAGCTTATTGTACATCATGATGGGCTTTCATCTCATCAGTTTTTTACAGTGATCCATGACAATGCCTATTTGTAAACTTCAAGAATCCATAAAGAAGATGGGGCCCCACAATGATTATTTCACATGGATTATGACAAAGCCACTAGGCTGACAAATACCAACCAAAGATCAGATTTGAACTATAAAATCCTCATAACAATTTTAAGGTGGCTAGCTAAGATGAACCAGCACTTCATCTTAGCTACTTCATAGGCTACTGTAACTAGGACTTGAGACAAGTCATGCACTTTCCTGTTATGCAGAGAGTGGTCAACAAATGATATAGCTACATATTTTAGGGCTTGGCAATTAACAAAACTTTTCATTTTGGGATGCCCTAAAGATGCCTTCAACCTCAGAGAGCAGGAAGTAAATTTTAAAACATGGCATCCACATTCCCAAAAGGTGGGATAGGTAATTATTGGTTTTTAAATGGGTTGTGGATAAATGTCATTGTTTGGGATAATTGGTTAAAAATTATTGGTTATGGTCAAAAAATGATAAACAAGAGAGAATAGATTCAGGGTTCTTGTTTAAACAAGAAAGAAGAAAAGAAAGGGATACAGATATGATAGGATATAAGGGTAGATTATTGAATCTACTTATGAAAAACAAATGCTGACATTGTATACAAGAGCTCAAGGCTAGAACATAGCTAAATGACACAGTGTCTCACTTCTTCATTGATGGTCTCTTGCAGGGATGTGAGTGAGGAAAGATTTGTTTTCTTTAAGAGTCTGGCCACAGAGAGTTCAATTATGCTCCAGTAAGTAAATAAGCAGCATGAGTGGATGCTGTAATTTTTGTAAATGGGGAAATCATAAGTGGATATGAATCTGAGAGGTCTGGCAACTGAGTTTGGTGTGATGCACGATGTAAAATCACCAAGTAATAAATATATAAATAAAAAAGCAATTACTAGCTTTAAATATTTTACATAGAATTGGATTTTTCAGTATGTTGAGATCAATTTTGTTACTGTACATATATATCTCTATGCTTGTTCAAAGTATTATACTTAAACAGTTCATCTAACAATGTAATACAGACTGCTAGTCCATGAAAATTATTATTGTTATGTCCAAATCTCGACCCTTAGAGAGACCACTAAAGCCAGAGATGTCCAGAATGCAGACAGCAAGGTTCATTTGCAGCACAATATAAGCCAGGCAGGGAGCATACATTAACCTTCTGTGATAACAGCGCAAGGAGTAGCTACTCTCTTCGGTTATAAGAGGTCTTTTATAAGCAAAATTTACAATTAAATTGGTTGCTTGGTGACAGGGTGCTGACGTGCTACTGATTGGCTCATGCTTAGGGTCGTTCTGCTCCAGAGTATCTTTTGAACCTACTTGGATGGATACCACCTGGGTCCTACCTGGGGTGGCTGGTTTTTCCCAGAACTGAGCAAGTAAGAAATCTAATCCTCTTGTAGAACTGGACAGATGTCTTGGCTAATCTCCCAGAGCTGGGCAAGTAGGAAGTTATTCTCTCAGAACTGGAGAGGGCCCCTGCTATGACTATATTTTAAGACATGTTCTTTCCCAGGACCGAGCAGGCGTGTGTGGTGAAAATGCTGTCTATGTGCTGTAAATAAAAGACTGTTTCGGCCTATGCACAGTACCATAGAAGTGGGTGGAGAATCAGAGGCAGGTAGGTAAGAGATAGGTAGAGTTAAGTCAGACGCCATCCAACCCCTGAAGGAAAAACATGTGGAGGTACAGGTGAGCCACGGGCTGAGCCACGTGATGAAAAGATTAATAAAAATGAGTTAAATTAAGATAAAATTGCTAGCTAATAATGTGCTTAAGATATGAGCCAAGCAATATAAAATATATAAGTGTCTGATTCATTTCTTTGTGGGACAAAAGTCGCCGTGGGCCAGGTACAAATCTCCGGGCCCAAACAAGCACCAAAAACCTTCTACAACAGATGGCGTCCCTGGGTGGGCAAAACACCCACATAAAGCTTTAAAAAGTTTAAAAAGCTTAAAACAAGTTCTAGATCACTAAAACAGAGCCAAAAGTAGTTTCTTAAATTGCATATTTAAATTGATTTATGATACAGAGACAGCTTAGTGTTCACACAAAAATTTAAAAATGGCACATCCGTGGCACACAGCTTAAACTCATGTGTTTCACAAAAGGCTTGACATAAGTGTGATTAATTTAAAGTTTCTGCTTATATTAAACAACAACAACAAAAAACCAGTTAAAAACTGTTTTTCTGATAACTACATTTCCTGAATCTACTCTAATTGCTGGCAGCAACAAAGATTCGCGGGCTCCTCTGCCATATTAAAACGTCACTAAAAGAGACAGAGTCAACAATTAAAATAATACTGACATTTTAAAAACTCTTTGAGTTAAAAAATAATTAAAAATTCTCAATAAAACAAATTTAGACTCTTAAAACCTCTAAACAAAAAACAATATATATAAAATACACATAGGCTTCAAAGAGAGAGAAAGAAAATTAAAAAATAAAAAAGCCTCTTAAAAAATAAAAAAAATAAAAATAAATAAAAATAAAGGCCACATAAAAATGACAAATAAACAAAAAAAATCTAAATTAGAGTTATTGCATTTTCTTTTTATTTTTTAACTTTTAATGATCTAATTGCAAAAAACAATTAATTACTAAGGCTGCTAAGTTAAACAAATACATACACTTTAAAAATTTCTTAAAATCTGTTTATATAAATATGTTACTTAAAAAAAGAGTTTCTGCTTTTGTCTGCACAAAAGATCAAAACCTATAAATTAGTTCTAGGCAAATGTAGTTCCATTTGCCAAGGCCACCTAAAATTCTCTGATGAAAAGATCAACTTCCAAAATTGACATTTAAAATGATCCAGCTTCAAAACCCCATGAGATCATCATAGTCCTTTGACAGCAAAAAATAATAAAGAAAAAGCTATGTCCAATTTCCCCAAAATATTACTTATTAATGTTTTTTTCATTATAAATGGTTAATAGTCTTAGTCAATCTTTAAAAAAGGGTGGAAGGAGGATATAATATAAAAATGATTAAAAAAATAAGTAAATTTTAGTTTATTGATATAAACTTAAGGTCTATTTTGTTGTGCCATATAGATTTTTCTACTCTTGATTAAGATATGATGCTAATGTAACTCATTTCAAGTTATAATATATAATTAAAAATGCAGATTAATAGTCATCTATGATAACCAAACTTATAGTCATGTTAGTTAGGTTATTATAGATATGCAAAGATATATTTCAATTAGATAAATAGTCTTCAAACACTTCAAAGACATGCAAAATATGACATTTAAATTATTTTAAAAACTTAAACTTTTCTAGACAGTGAAACAAATCTGCTCCTCACAACACAAATATATTTCAAAAAAATGATAAACATTAAAAAAACTTCATATAAAATTTACTTTGTGGCAGCAGTTAGCCACTAGACAAGAAACTGTTCTAATATTAACTGCTTAATAATATGCTATATAAACTAGACATACAAGTTCCATAAGAAAATGACCTCTAATCTTTGGCAAAACAAGCCTAGATAGTCCTTCAAGTTCCTGCTTTACAAAAAAAATTTCCACCATCCTTCTAGACACAAAAAAAGTGACTGATAGACTGTGTCAAATTTCCTACATCACTAAAAGATATGCCAGAGACTTTGGGCCAAAAAGGCTAAAAATAGTACCCCAACGTTACATAAAATCTTTGAGTGATTGTCCAGACAGACAAGTGTCATCTCTGTCATTTTCTAGACTTTAAAAGTTGCTTACACTTCCTGTTTATTTACATAATAATATATCCTTCTGTGGTCTTTGATGCAGTTAATATAAAACTTTAGATATAAAACTTTAGACTCACAATAATAAAATAGATAACAAAATATTCTGTTTAATTTTATAAATACAAATAGACTAGATACTGTGACTATAATTCCTGATTGAGAGCTGTTCTATATATAATTTTGCTATATAAAAATTAAAACCTTCTTTTTTAATTAGACAAAAAAGAAGAGATGTGGTAAAAATGTTCTCTATATGCTGTAAATAAAAGATGGTTTTGGCCTATACACAGCACCGTAAAAATGAGTAGAGAATCAGAGGCAGACAGGTAAAAAAAAAAAAGGTAGAGTTAAGTCAGTCGCCATCCAACCCCCGAAGAAAACATATAGAGGTACAGGTGAGCCACGGGCTGAGCCATGTGGTGAAAAGTTTAATATAAATGAGTTAAATTAAGATAAAAGAGCTATCTAATAATGTGCTTAAGATATGAGCCAAACAATATAAAATATATAAGTGTCTGATTCATTTCTTTGGGGGACAAAAGCTGCTGCAGGCCAAATACAAACCTCTGGGCCCAAACGGGCACCAAAACCTTCTACAACAGGCATGGCTATTCCTCTTTCAGAACTGGGCAGGCTGCCCACCAGAAATGTGAAACTAAACTTTATTTTACTTTTTTTAATAAAATAGCTATTAGAAGGCAAAATGGAATTTCTTGAGCTAATTTTTCTCTCTTCATTCTCCCATTTTCTTTTTGGTTACTGTCTCAATCATGAGTCTTTGGCAATATGTTTATAGGAGTAGTCTATTTATGAGACAGAGCCTAAAGGTGATGGCCATGAAAGAGAATATCTTTTATCCTGTCAGTATTATTATAATCTTAGCTTTATGAAAGAAGCAACTAAGTCCTTGAGCTTCTGAGGTGACACTTGGTTTTAACTATTTTAGATCTGTCAAGGTTCTAAAATAAATATAATTTTGAGTTAATAATGTGAGTTAGATAGAAAATGAGTTAGATATAATCCTTTGGACTCTCCAAAATAGAATAAATAATGGAATATTTTCTTTGAATTTGTCAATTGCTAATGGATTGTTAGCAATTGCTACAATTACTCATGTAATTGTTGTTTGTATATAATTATTGTACCTATTATATATGATTTTTCATATGTTAGTTAAAACCTTCATTTTTATTTTTGACACAAAAATGGATATGTGGTGATATATCTGAAATATCAGAGAACAGGTCCACCAACAGTCAATCCAGGAGGATCAGATATTGGTATTTCATGCCTTTAATCCTATCACCAGTGATGGTGGATTGGGTGGTTGGGAGACCAGAAGTGGTAACCTATGCCTTTTATTCCATAACTTCAGAGACAGAGATCTTTCTGTGTTTCTGTGAGTTCAAGACCTAACTACCAAATAGTAGCTCACACCATTACTCTTAACCTGGATGTAAAACACCTGGGTGAAGAAGGTATTTAAGGAGGTAGAAGCAATAAGGAGCAAGGTTTAGGAATCTAGAAGATAGCTTTTACCTTGAGAACTTTGCTGGATGAGACTTGATTGTGGTCTGTTTCCTCTCCTTGATATTCCAGATTTTTCCCAATATCTAGCTGAGTTTTATTTAATAACAACCAGAATTTGTGCTACATGTAATTTTATTCTTAACTGTAGAGAAATTACTACAGCCCCTAAAATCATTTGTTAACCTTACTACATATAATTGCATTTGCCTTCATATTCTACAGGTCTATTTAATTTATCAAATGTATATAATAATGAAACCATTCCACTGTTACTGTTTCAATTCTCAATTACTGTTTCAGTACTGGATAATGGAGTATTTTTCTCTTTTCCTTGCTGCTTCTCCTTTAAATGTTCTTTGCCTATGGACAAATTTTAGATCTCTGAACAGATAAAGCTCTTCCCATGCAGCTACTAAAAGTTGACACATTTAGTTTTTCTTTGTGCATGACCTGACTTTAAGTACACTATGAAATTCCAAAGGATGACTTATAGCTACCATAAAAGCCCAATTTTCTTCTAAAATATCACAATATGAAAACTCTCCAGTGTGAAATGATGACTTGTGGGTACATCCATCTTCTTCATCCAATTCTCCTGAGACACATAGACTTCCCTGATAGATCTTCAAGAACCAAGTCTTCTGTATATGTATACGTTTAGGGAAGAAACATATAAAAAAGTCCTTATCCTCACTTACCTCTGGGGAAGTCCTCTTGTAAGAAATGTGGCTACTTGGTGATTTCAACAGCCACTAATACATCTTCCATTTGCCTAATTTCTGTCCCTTCACTGATAGTACTACCCCAGTAACTAATCAGTCACTATATAAATCCATTGAAAAATTTCCATATAACATATCAAGTTCTCATGTAATGAAATTAGTTACAAACTTTGCTCTGATGGTTTTTTGATGAGCAATGTAATCATTTCTGAGTCGCATTATATACTATCATCTGAAGTAAAAGGTCAGCCTTATCTCATTAGGATGGCTCACATCTGTCTACATGTGTGACTGAGAAGACATAATAGACTGTTCTCTATTTTTCTTTTATTTAAAATAATTGGATTGAATCTAACAAATAAAATTATAGGGTCTCAATTATTTTTTTAGCCACTTCATTCTGGGAAAAGTAGAAAATAAA
Source organism: Sigmodon hispidus (assembly GCA_004025045.1). Classification (NCBI taxonomy): domain Eukaryota; kingdom Metazoa; phylum Chordata; class Mammalia; order Rodentia; family Cricetidae; genus Sigmodon; species Sigmodon hispidus. The sequence continues at coordinate 14,865 of PVIH01020559.1, forward strand.
GACACATACATACTCACACACCTAAACACACACACACACACATACATATCATGTACAAACATACATATATATATATACATATGACACACATGACACATACATACACACATATCACATAAACATACAACACACAACATACCATCATATACATATATGTGTCCACGCAAACACATACATATATACATAGAACATACATATTTTATTAAGGAGAACTTATGGTGTAATCAAAATAGAGTATTCTTACTAGAAACAAAAATGAATTTTAAATATTTTCTTATACATTACTGAAATTTTAAAATGTCATCTTAAATTTTTTTTTTAGAATTTTACAGTGTTATTTGTAAAAAGTTAACATACCAAGACAATTTTATTCTTATTTTTTAAAGTCATAAACAGTAAACATATCTGTGTTTTTTTAACCTGGATTTGTCCCATGAGGATTGAATGTATCTTGAAACGGATAGACTAGGAGTGCTAGGAAGTTGTGATGACATTTTGTTTGCTCTCTAACAAATAAAACTTGCCTGAAGAACAGAAAGCAGAGCAAGAGTCACCAGAGATTCATCATATGGCCAGCCATAGAAGCCAGACAGTGTTGGCACATAGTTTTAATCCCATCACTTGGAAGGGGGGAGCAAAAAGATCAGGAGTTTAAGACCACCCTGGGCTACAGATAATTGAATCCTAGAACTAGGGAAATAAGGAAATAAATATAAGTCAGCTAGAGAACTGCTTCAGAGACAGGATCTTGCACCTTTTCAGATGAGGAATTGTCAAGGTTAGAATTGGCTTTGGCTTATTCCTTTGTTTCTGTTTCTTTTTGGCATACCTGGCTTTGGGTTTAACACCAGTTAGGATTGATGCTACAGGAAATTCTTCTAGGGACATTGTTTTAAAAGTTTGATAGCAAAGGTTCTTTTAAGACCACATTACCAGCCGTGGTCTCCATTTCAGAATTTCTCAATTGCTTTCTGAGTCACTGCCTAGGAAAACATCAGGAAATATCATCTCTGCAGACAGGAATTTTACTAACATTACTTTTATCATCTTCAAAAAAAGTAAGTTTGACTAATTTTATAACAGGTAATATAACAAGGTAGAAAAGAACAGATGATCATTTTATATGAAACCCAATTTATAGGTTTAATGCTTAAATAATATTTCATATAATATCAGCAAATTGAATGGAAACACAGATCAGAATTCTGTTTCTCAAATGTGTCCAATATGATTAACATTAAGAAATATGTTTTATTTTGATTCTGAATATGTTCAAATGGAAATTATAGCTTCATGAAAAGACAGCTGTGCTATTTTATGACTACTACATATTTAACCTATCTTATGTTTTTTACACTATCCACAGTTCATGCTATGATTTAGATATTGACATGCTCAGGACATTCAAGACATTAGTCTATAACAGTCCATATTAAAAATAGCTCCTGTAGTATCACAAATGAGATCAGAGCCAATTATTGTGGGAAGGCTGAAATATCAGAGAGAGGAAGCACCACAGTCAATTCTCACCCAGCTGTCTTGCAAATTCCTCAGGCTGCTTCTGTTCTCTCTGGGTTTCTATAAGCCCTTATATACCCTATTCCATCCCTGATTAAATGCGTGTAACCTTGAACTCGCAGAAACAAAGAAGTTCTGTTGCTGGAGTTGTGGGATCAAGGGTTCAGGTCACCACTCCCAGCTTTCCCTGTGCTGGGATTAACGGTGTGTGTGATTGAATCAGCTGTTTATCTTTGTATTCAAGGTTTAAGAATTTCCTGAACCCTAGGATTTGACTAGGTGCACTCTCCCCAATATTCACATTTTATTAAGTGTGTAATATATATCCACAGTTGCACTGGGCCTTATCAAAGCCACAGCTGTGGTTCTGTTTGCTATGACTGATCTATGTTTTTGAAAAGACAGTGTCTTATATCTTTCTTATCCTAAGCAAGCTTTTGCCACTGTTTGTCATTGCAAGCAGGTATCCTAGCTTTTCCAATAATATAAATTTTTCATTTGAAAGGGACTATTCTCTAATTTGAGGAAAGCTGGAAAGAAGTTGATGCATATTAACATGTGAATAAATAATTTTAAATATTTTTTAAAAGGGATATTTTCCTTCTCCAAAGTTTAATTTTTATATGTCCTTGAATGTTTTATCCTAAGGTCTTCAGAAATATCTGTTAGAATTTACATATATATTTAATAACTGTAAGGATTTTTTCTTACTGTTGTCTTGACAGACAATATAACAATAATAAAATAAGTCACTTTCATGTGATTATTGAAAGAAAAAGGGAATAATTTCTCTCAATCTCAAAATCATCCTAAATGTGGAGTTAATGAGAAGGCAAGAATTTAAATGGGACCATCTGAACAATAAAACAAGATACTTTGAAGAATGTTTTATAATGTGCCAAAGTTCAGTCAGTTGACACTTCTTTTCTTAACTTAGACTCATAATAGAATACCATCTAAAGTGTTAAGAGACAATCTTCAAAATAAATTACATAGCACCTAGTACTGCCACCTCAGCCTTTTCAAGTTTCTTTCCCATTTATTTTTGCATTACTTATGTAACCTAAATGGGTAAGCTAAATAAAACAGAAGAGATCATGCCTTGCTTTGTTGATTTAATATTCCAAGTTTAGTGAAAAGTGACTTATAATATGAGAAATAATCAGACATCATTATTAAAACAGAAAAAAGATGCATTTCTGGTCAGAGTGAAGAAAAATATAGTCACATATGCATATTATTTATGTTACTTCTCACATAATTTAGACCTTTCTCTTATGCAAACTTATTCAATCATTCCTCTCAATTGCTCTAAGGATTGTGGGACATATATGAATTGCTTAGAGACAACAGCTCCATTACTTTTATATTACCTCAGATGATTTAGTTTCCAACCCATCAAACAATAGAAATATTGCTTGAACTACTTTATTAGTTCTTCTTCAATCCAGTCTGAATTGATTCAGAATATTAATGGTGTCATATAACAAATTATAGCTAGCTCACTTTAAATATACTTCAAGGATATAGCTAACTAGCAGAGATTATTTTAATCATGTTTACCTCTTATCATAGTATGACAACAATTCAAGAAAAATATAGCTGAGTATATAAATTTTATAAGTGAGGAGGTAACAACTGTGTTCTATCCGTTCATTTTTAGTTCTTGAGAGCTTTTCATGAGTTTTTTTCATATTTATTCTCTTCTAACTGCCCTCAGAAGCACGTTTTTACCTAACACTTCAACTCTGTGTCCTCTTCTTAGTTTTTCTCATCAAGTCCAATTTGAGCTACCTATGTGCTCACTTCTGTGTAGTCTTTCAGTGGAGTATGATGGACTTGCCAGGAAAACACTTAAAAAAAAAGCCTACTATCTCTTCCCCAGCAGCAATTAGCTGTCAATGGAACATCTGCTTGGAGTGGACTGCATGTGTAACTCCTTTCTCCATGCTGGTAATCAGTCCAACAACTTATGCATGAATGGAGCTTGCACCTATCAGTGCAATAACTATTGTAAGTTCATGGGTGTAGCAGTTCTGTTGTGTCCTGAAGATACTTGTATCAATGTATTATGGTTTTTATAGTCTTTCTTCTAATACTTATTCACAATAATCCCCCAGACTCATGTTTTACATGATCTTATACTCTATATGTTTGAAAGCCTATGAGTCTTCATGTTAATTACCATACACTGCAAATAGAAGTTTATCAACAGTGATTGAGGGATAGATAACATTAATCTATGGTTATACTAATGTCATTGGGTCTCAGTTTAATATTAAGTTTATTTAGTAGAATTATAGTAGATTTAATTTCAAGACCCTATGACTTGTCTAGTCAAAAATTCTTAACAGAAAAAATGATTTTAGATAATGAGTTTCATCTTGTAGAAGAGAACAAAGACAATCAGGAAAGTGTTTGATTTGTCCCATGAGATTCATGTCAGTAATTTATCAGTATACTTGTCTTAACAAGTCTTTTTGTTCTTTGTTAATAATTAAAAGGATGAGATCTGGTGTGTTCAGTGTACTATAGAGTTACAGTAATAAAAACAGCCTGGTACTGGCATAAAAACATATTTGTGAATCAATGGAATTGAGTTAAAGACCCTGACATTAACCCATACATCTATGAACACCTGGTTTTTGACAAAAAGGCCCAAAATATTCAATGGAAAAATACAGTATCTTGAACAATAAGTGGGTGGTATTGTGTAGAAAAATGCAAATTATCCAAGCCTATAACCCTGCACAAAAGTCAAATATAAGTGGATCAAAGACCTCAACATCAACCCAGCTACACTGAACTTGATAGAAAAAAATTAGGAAATACCCTCCAATGCATTGCACAGGTGACCACTTCCTAAATATAACATCAGTAGCACAGACTCTAATACCAACAATGAATAAGTGGGAGCTCCTGAAACAGAAGTTTCGATAAAGCCAAGGACACAGTCACTAAGACAAAATGACAGTCTACAGAATGAAGAAAGATTTTCACCAACCATACAAGTGACAGAGGACTGACCTCAAAAATATATAGAGAACTCAAGAAACTAGAGCCCCAAACTCTGAATGACCCAGTTAAGAAATGGGGTTCAGAACTAAAAGGAGAATTCTCAGCAGAATTAACAATGGCTGAAAGGCACTTGAAAAAGTGTTCAACCTTTACCCATTTACTCATTAGAGAAATGCAAGTCAAAACAACTTTGAGATACCACCTTATACCTGTCAGAATGTCAAGATTAAAAACACAGATGACAGCTTATACTGGAGAGGATGCAGAGCAAGGAGAACACTTGTTTATTCTTGGAGGGAGTGTAAGCTTGTTCATCCACTCTGGAGTGCAATATGGCAGTTTCTCAGAAAACTGGGACTCAATCTTCCCAAGTATCCAGCAATTCCACTATTGGGCATATACCCTAAAGATGTGCATTCACACCCTAAAAGCATTAGCTTAACTATGTTCATAGCAGCATTATTTGTAATAGCAAGAACCTGGAAACAACCTAGATGTCCCTCAACTGAAGAATGGATTAACAAACTGTAGTATATCTACACAATGGAGTACTACTCAGCAGTAAGAAAAAATGATATCCTAAAATTCACTGGTAAATGGATAAAATTGGAGAATATCCTCTTGAGTGAAGTATCACAAACCCAGAAAGATAAGCAGGGGATGTACTCACTCATTACTGGACTTTTTTAAAAAAAGTAAAGAATACCCAAGCTGAAAACCACACCTGTTGAACAGCTTGGGATCTGAAAATTATATTTAGTATAGTTTTCTGCTTCTCAATAATATTCTACATAATGGCATTGTTACATACGTCTTTTTTGTCACTCTATTTGTTTTTAGAAAATAATCTTTTTTCTATATAAAATAAGACTAAAATAAAGAAAATATTTACTTTCAGATTCCCACCTTTCAGTAGCTTTTGTCAGTTTTAGTTACTTTTTTTGTGTCTGTCTGATTTACTGCTTTTTTTCTACTGCTAGCAAGCTGCTTCTGAATATTTTATCAGTGACTCCTCTTTAATCATGATGCTCTTCAACATGGACTTTGGATCAATTCTCCCTTTCTTTTGACAATCAGTCTTTTCCTATCCCTTGGTCCCAGTTACTGCATATATACAAATGACTGAAAACTAGACTTTGCATTTTTGAACTCAGTCCTTTCTATATCATTGACTAAGTGTCATCTTCTCTAAAAGAAGAACCAGAGAAGTGCCTTTATTTTGAGCAAGTTCCTAAAACCTAGCTTGAAACAGAACTGAGTTTAGCTGATGTAAGTTCCAGGGGTTCAAAAGTACAAAGTCAAAATATCCTAGCTCAGGACTCACCCCAGAGCTATCTGATAGCAACTGGTTAACAGTGGAATGTCCCAGCACAGGGAATATTCTATATAAGATGAATTTGACAAACAATGGGACAAACTGAAGACTAAGATAACAGTGGAATTATGGAAAATCCAGCTAGTAAGAATTGTGTCTATACTGAGACTCCTAATTTATGTGTAACTTTATGGTTTTGACTTTAAAAACTCAACTTAGAGAGAGGTGAGTACCTCCTCCAGCCTCTGTTAAGACAGTGTGTTTGATGGGGTCCTTGTTGAAGCTTGTATTTATTTTCAATAAATTGTGCTTTTGCATTTCAAAAATTAAATAATTAAAAATAATCATATTTAGTTATATAAAATACTTATGAATGGTCTTAAATACTCAACACTCAAAATTGTATACCTAACAAATATAATACAAATTTATTCACTATAAAAAATTTTATAAAATTCGGAAATATTACAAATGTTATATATTTATAAATCATTTCAATCATTTAATTTATAAATCATATCAATAAATATTAGTAATATTAGTAATAGTAATAGGAGATTTTCATCATAAATTTCTTTAAATAGAATAAAGTCTGTAAAATGTTGCAAGAATATAGTTTTCCTTACTAGAATTTAGTCTTTCTTTCTTAAGTTTGTTTTCCAATGTATTTAAGTTGCTTGGAATCAACCAATACACAAAAAAATCAGACATATGTTTATAATTAGGAAAAATTAATCAGCATATACTTACAAATGGAGAAAGGAGTCTGAAAAATAATTACAAAAACAAGAAAAATTGTCTATATATTAAAAACAAGTAAAATCTGGAATGTTTGGAATTGAATCTATTATTTTATTTCATTTTAAATATAAAGGTGCTTAAATTTTAAATATCATTAGGCTCCTTATTTTTAATTAAACAAGTATTGTACCTGTTCTAGGAAGAAAAATATATGCCTTAAGAAATGATGGCCAATCCATATTCTAGTAGAGAAAACTTATAAGCATCTCTCTACTGTAAGACTATTGAAATGTCTCATTGTTTTATAATAAAACTGAGAGAAAAATAATACATAATATAATATAGAGTAACATTTTTGTGAATTAAGCCAATACTAAGGCAATTTTATAAATGTCTGTATTTAATATACATGTAATTTTATTTTACTGAAGTTTTTTTATATTCATTTGTTATTGTTTGGTTTTTAGAGATATTTTTAGCAGTGCTATAGAGGTTTCTTATTCTTGTTAGCTATTGTGCTATTGTAGTATCACAAATGAGACTCAAAGTCAAATATCAGGGGAGGCTGAAATATCAGAGAGAGGGAGCACCACAGTCAACTCTTACCCAGCTGTCTTGCAACTTTCTCAGCCTTGCTCCTGGGCTCCCGGATGCTTCTGTCAGTTGCTTTTGCCAGGAGCTTCTCCCCATTGTTTTTTTCTTTTCTCTCTGAGTTTCTACAAGCCCTTATATACCCTATCCCATCCAGATTAGGATTGAAGGCTTGTAGCCTTGAACTCACAGAAACAGAAGAAGTTCTGTCTCTGCAGTTGTGGGATCAAGGGTGTAGGACACCACTCCCAGCTTTCACTGTGCTGCGATTAAAGGGGTGTGTGTGACTGACTTAGCTGTTTATGTTTGTATTCAAGGTTTAAGCATTTCCTGAGCTGTCTGTCTAGGATTTGACTGGGTGCTCTCTCCCAAATATTCAGGTTTTATTAAATATGTAACATATATCCACATGCTATACTTTGTATTATGACTTTTAAAAGTTTTTCAGGTTTGATTAAGTATAAAAATGATATTGAGTATGCATCATTTCTCTATAATGAAAACTAGAAATTCTGTGTTTTATATTAATATATATATATATATATATGTTATATCCCTAGAGACATGACAAACCAAGGATTCAATTGTAATGCTTTTTCTCTAAGGTCTTGATTTGCATCTTTGCTATATTAACCAGTCACCATAGTAAAGAGGACATCAGTGCATTTTTAGTAGCTGAAGTATCTTCCATTCATTTATCCTTTATATTTTCTCATCACTTCCATTACATGCATATGGGTAAAAAAAAGAGTTAATTTAAATACTTGCTTCTCTATTATATCTCTTCTTTGTTGAGTCATGCAAGAGATGTTCAAGGTTCTCTCATCTTATAACCATTATCTTGTGGTTTAAAATTGGAGAAATAGCTTGTTCAAGGTTAAGGAAGAAAATGTTTGCCTTACATCTCAGGCTTCTCATATCATGTTACACCTGTCTCCTCTAGATACCTGTCTGAGGGCAACTGGTCAACAGTGAGATGCATAGAAAGACTTAAAATTTATGTATTTCAAAAGAGCTAAAAATAAATTATTGTTAATAATTCTTATTGCAGTGAGTCTTAAATAGTCCTGTCATTCTGTAAAGTTTTAGTAATTCTTAATTTAGTAATTTTTAATTTAGTAATTCTTAATATATATTTCAGGAAGTAACAGGTGACTTTTTACTGTCATCAGCTTTGGTCTATTTTCTCTGGAGGTGAAATCACCTGCACACCTCTCCCATAAAACACAACCTTAAGGAACAGGTAATTAGACTTTAGATGTCTATATGAAACTGAAAGAAGTAAAAAAAAATAGTAAAGAAATAGACCAACATAGACTACTGCAAATTTGGCATCATTTGGGATTTTAAGGTAAAAAATATGAAAAAAGAACATTCAATAAAATATCAACATATTCTCATGTGTTGAAATTTACTAAGTGACATATGTACATTCATACATATATATGAATCCAAATATATACCATGCTGCACTTCTAACATAAAGTTCCATATAACTTAAACTTTTCATCCAAAATTTGTTTTAAAAATACCACTTTGGTCATGAAAGCTGTTCTTATCAAGTATAACTTTTAGTTTTAAATATTTGTGTGATACAGACATGTTTTTTCCAATAACAGTATTACAACAAAAAAATCTATGTATGTTTAAAAAATACCCTCGGATTCAGTGTAAAATAATCTGTTTTTTTGAGTCTATACTCCATTTACCAGTATTCATTATTTATGTATTAATGAAAATTGTTTCTTCTTTTTTCAGCATGAAGTGGGGAGGTGGGTATGAAATCCTCTCTTCTCCTAACTGAGGAGCTACTGGCTATTGAGAGTTCCTGAGACAGCAAGAGTAAATTTACTTACCGGGTGTGATCTCCAAAGATACATACTCCTGGGAAGGTCCCATACCTAGGAGTATTTGGGCAGTACAAATTACTCAATAGCTTAAAAGGGAAGAAAGAAGGCTGGAGGAAGGACAAAGGGAGAAATATACAGAAAGAGCAAGAGAGAGAGAGAGAGAGAGAGAGAGAGAGAGAGAGAGAGAGAGAGAGAGAAAGAGAAAGAGAGAGAGAGAGAGAATGGAAAGATATGGGAAAAGCTAAGGAAGTAAATGTGTTCAAAATACATTGCATTAATTCTTTCTTTAATGCCTTTTTTAAAAAGTAAAATAGAGCGACAAAAAAGAAATATGTAACAATGCCATTATGTAGAATGAATACTGTTGAGATCAAATGAATAGCAGAAGACTATATTAAATATAACTTTTAGATTCCAAGCTGTTCAGTGGTTGTGGTTTGCAGCTTGGGTGTTCTTTAATAAAATATTTGTTAAAATACAATCTAAAGATTATCAAATTTAAAATGAATCCATGTCATTTCAGAACTTAAAATTGTTGATAACTTCTATCATTTGAAAATTATTAGACCTGAGAATTTGCTATAAATATAGATACTTCTTTAAATTTTTAAAGCTTAGTGATGGAAAAGGGTCTCTTAAGCATGTGAGTATAAAGTGACAATGATTATATTCAAGTGTGTAAAATATATCATTAGTACAGAGACTCACACAAAACTTAAAATAGAGCTTACACATGGAAATGCTAAGTGAAATGAGTCAGACTCAAACATATCGTGGTTTTCCTTTGATATGTGGAATTTATAATATGAACCATAGACAAATATTCCTGATAACTACACAATAAAAAACTTCACTAGAATATTTTCAAAGTACAGGCACATAAAAAAGATTATCTACAGCAACTAAATTGGCTTTTTTTCAGAGATGCATGGGCTGTCCAACATATGTAAGTCATATGTAATTATTATAGAACACAAAATTATAAATTATATATGTAAATTTAAAGATATAAGTCACATGATAAAACTCAATAAATGCAGAAAATTCTTTGATAAAATTCAACATAACTTTATAGTAAAAGTCCTGAACAGAGTAAGAACTGGAGGGAGCATACTTGAACATAATGAAGACTATATATGACAACCTAATCCAGAGTGAACATTGCCCCAAATGTAGAAGAACTTAAAGTAGCACCATTAAATGCAGGAAAATACAGTTATATGTATGTATTTGAAGACATTTTGCATGCATACACACAGCCTATTCCTAATACACAAGTGCAATCTATCAGCCATATTGTTACTTATATTATTTTTTATGACTGACCAATTGGTAGGAGATAACTGATGATATGATCTTCCCTGTGCCAGGTAATTTTTATGCAACAACCATTAAGTTCCTTTAAAATCATGAGTTAAAAATTTATATAACAATATCATAAGAGATATGCCATAAAAGGATAAGGAAATCAGACTCAAGAGAAGGAAGGAGAAGTGGATAAAAGTAGCTAATAGAGAAATTAATAGATGAAAAAAAAACAATGATTGACCTAGAGATAGAATTCAACTTCTCCAATATAACACATAAATAGTATTAGCAAATTCATGTACATATGATAGTAAAATCCAGTTTGATCATTAAGCCATACTCTAGAAGACTTTAGTATCATTTTGATAAGAAAATAAACTATTTGACTCTAACCTATTCCTGTACAACATCAAAAACAAAAATCTTAAATTACCTCTACAATCTTTATAAATTCTTAACAAAATTTACTTCCTTGCTTTATTTATCTCCATATTATAGTTTGTTCTCTAGGTTAGAACTGGAATGGACATTTGCAAATAATTGCCAGACAAGATAATGGCTTCTCATTTAAATTCAAACAAGGCATTTCTATGTTCTATTAATTAGTTGCCAAATACTTAAACTGGTCTTCTGAATCTTTATACCATCTATGGAAGTTTTTTCTCACTATCCCTCTTTGCTTAATACCTCCTGCATTGTACTTCTTCCTTTTTATCCAATTTGTACCTTTTCATCTCAACCACAGTTTCTTCACACTCCCTTTCTCTCCATACCCCGCACATCTTGACTCTGCCCCCAAATCAACTGTTCTATTAGCTAATGATTCAAAAGCCACATTATTAAAACTTCTTGTAATATGGAGACCTGCATAGCTAATCAAAAATTTAGATGTGTACTTTTTTTAAGGAAACTTATCCTACTATATGTGAAATTAAACAGCTTACCTTCTTTAAAACAATAAAAATATGACACTGATAATTATAAAAAAGGAGAGTAAATTGAGAAAAAAATATTTAAATAACTGGAAACATGGAAATGGTATGAAATCCTAAAGATTTTATGTATTTAAAACAAACATATATTTTCTATTTGTAAGTATGCTTGCTATTTTATATGAATAAAATAATTTAAAATGAGAAAAATTATATGAGACAATTTGCTGCCTAATCTAACCCTGTTCTAATTCTATCAAGCACTCCAATTTTACTCACGCATACAACACAGTTTGTACAATATAAAGACTATTTGTGACTTAATTTAGTTATTTAAGCTTCTGAGCCTTAGTTTGCTTATGTTTAATGTATAAAAATATATTTCTGCAAAGGATCAAATACCAGCATATGGAAACCATGGCCGTTTAAACATAGTATACTCTTCCCCTTCACCTTTATCAAGATTTCACACTACTTATAATTTTTCTAAAACACTTACAGCGGGCTTTTGCTTTGAGTTATTTTATGCATCTCTTTAATAAAGTTAAACACTCTGCTAATAAACATTAATAATTTTTAAAAACTTTAATGACTATGTACTGAATGCTTATATACTCTCACAGCTCCCTGTCATGAATCTCTAACCTGTATGGAAGGCATTAGGATATGAGGACTTTGGAGACACTATGCCATGTGACAGGTCCCTGCCCCTATAAATAGAGCTAGAAACTGACTCTCTTTGTTTTGTATGGGTATACTAAGAAGATGCTATCTGCATAGGTAGAGTTTTAGTGCAATCATAATGGCAGCCTCATCTTGGATTTTAAGGCATCAGGACTCAGAAAAAAATATTCATTTAAGATATACATGATTCTCTCTTATAGTAGACTAAGGCATGATAGTAACACTAAACTAGTAGAAAATAGCTAACACCTCATGGCTTACTAACTTATCTTTATTCTTTATGAATTATCTTCTGACTAAATTTAGGAATAGCATATCAACTATATTGCAGTAGTGAGCTTATGCTCTCTGTGTTCCTGAAAAGATCATATTTCTAAGGGGATATTAGGGGCCAAAACTAACATAAAACAAATATATAATGGGATTAAATTACAAAACTGAACTTTTCTCCGATCAGGCTGGTACAGTATAACTTTGCAATTTTTTTCTGTACAGAACATGACTTTCACAACTGAAAAGTCAGTTTTTAAAATCATTTATGATTAGTCTTTCTACTGTATCTAAGTACTGGATACAAAGTATAATAGATTTGATTTTGAGAATACTTTTAGGACATGATTTTAGCATACATGGAATTAAGTTTTTCAAAACCATTAAGTATAATCTACCAAGAATAAATGAACACAAAGGGTATGTTGGAGGTATTATATTTAATAACTTGCTTCATGATTGTTTCCATGTTGTCCATGATAGCTTTCACTTTATTTCTCTTCAATTATTTGTTCTGTTTTGTAGTCAGCATATGAGATCACAATAGGTGAAACTTTAAGGATTTTTTTTAGTCAACTACTGTACTATCCACAGGATGAAATTGTGTTTATAAGGGCTTCAGTTGGCTCATTTGATGATTTATCAGGCTATGAATTTGGACAGCTTTTATTCCACAAAGCTGTCACTACTCAAATCTCCACTTCTCCATTTATTTTAGAATCCCATCTCTACTTTTGCATAATATGCTGAGCAAATTACATCTATTTGCATAATTATGCCACTCCATAAAATAATGGTGAGTTGTAACTTACATGCTAAGCAAAACAATATGACACATAGTATTATAAAATCTGGAAAAGAAAAAAAAAAGCCTGTTAGTTTGCAATACCCACAATTTCACAATTCTTATTTTTTCTATAGGTTCTTGAGAAAAACATAGAATAAAGAATGATTTGCCATAGAGGGGGTACAGTGTGAACAGCAGAGCCTGGAAGATGCTCTAAACTCTGGACCATGTTACATACAGTAAGTATGTATTAACACATGCATGGGTTTACAAATCTGATTGAGCCTAGGTAATACCAAAGTACAAATATTGACTTTCTCATTTTTATAAAAGTTTTATTTTTTGACTGATACACAACAAGTAAATGTCAGAACATTCTTCTAGGTGCATAAAGAAAAGGTTAATAATGTATCCACAAGGCTATGCAATCATAATCACTAACTCCACAATATTTTTACACTGTACCTTAAAGTGACATTATGGCCATTAGCAGTTATAACTTAAAAATACTGCCTTCCTCCAGATTCTGGCATCCACTAACTGGCTTTCTGACTCTATGAATTCTACATTGAGTTCAAGCTCCATGTTCCCAGAATTCTAAACATTAAAATCTTGATGCCACTGCTTCAACGTGTTCTGATATGAAATTTATATATTTTATTTAATAAGTAATGATTTATAATATTTATTCAAAATAGAATTAATTTTATATATGCATTTCTTATATTTTTCTCAGTTTTTCATTATTAATAAAGTCTCATATTTTTATCCATGTATCCCCTTGTTCAAATGCCCTTCCCCTCCTGCTCCTACAAGTCACTCTTCTCCCCATCTCCTTATCTCCTCCCCGGCAAAGACAGGAGGTCCCAAGGTCCCAAGGTGGCTTAGTTCAGCATCCACTCCAGGCAAATCCACTTTCCTCATCCCCACATCAAGACTGGCTCAAGTGTTCCTCTGGAGGGAATGGGCTCCAAAGTGCCAGTTCAAGGTGTTTCAGATCCCAAGCTGTTCAGTGTTTGTGGTTTGCAGCTTGGACATGCTTTGCTTTTTGTTTAGAACCCACTAATGAGTGAATACATCCCCTGATTATCTTTCAGGGATTGTGAAACCTTAATCATGAGGATATTCTTCATGTCCATCCATCTGCCTGCAAATTAGGGAATATCATTGTTTCCTACTGCTGAGTAGTACTCCATTGTGTAGCTGTACCATAGCTTGTTAATCCATTCCTCAGTTGAGGGGAAACTAGGTTGTTTCTAGGTTCTTTTTTTTTCCTTATCCCCTTTCTTTTTTTTCATTATGAATAAAGTCACCTTTTTTATCCGTGTGTATTCTTACGCAAGGTCTCTTTCCCCTCACACCCCCTCCAGTCACTCTCTCTACTCCACATCTCCCTGTCTTCAACCTGAGCATGGGCAGGAGGTCCCAAGGTCCCAATATTGCTCAGCTCAGCATCCACTCCTGGTAGATCCAGTTTTCTCTCCCCAACATCAAGACTGAGTCAGGTGTTCCTCTAGAGGGAGTGGCATCCAAGGTGCCAATACCAGGTGTTTCAGATCCACAGCTGTTCAGCAATTGTGGTTTGCAGCATGGACATGCTTTGCTTTGCTTTTTCGCTTTTTTTTTTTGTCTAGAGTCCACTAATGAGTGAGTACATCCCCTGCTTGTTTTTCTGGGTTTGAGATACCTCATTAAGGAGAATATTCTCCAAATCCATCCACTTGCCTGCAAATTTTGGGATATCATTTTTTCCTTACTGCTGAGTAGTACTCCATTGTGTAGATGTACCATAGGTTGTTAATACATTCCTCAGTTGAGGGCCATCTAGGTTGCTTCCAGGTTCTTTCTATTACAAATAATGCTGCTATGAACATAGTTCAGCTAATGCCTTTGGAGTGCAAATGTGCATCTTTCGCGTACACACCCAGAAGTGGTATTGTTGGATCCTTGGGGAGATTGATTCCAAGTTTTTGAGAAACTGCTATACTGCATTCCAGAGTGGCTGAACAAGCTTACACTCCTACCAACAATGGAGGAGTGTTCCCGTTGCTCCACAACCTCTCCAGCATAGGCTGTCATATATGACTTTTATCTTAGCCAGTCAGACAGGTGTCAGGTGGTATGTCAAAGTTGTTTTGATTTGCATTTCTCTGATGACTAAAGAAGTTGAGCACTTTTTCAAGTGCCTTTCAGCCATTTGTAATTCTTTTGCTGAGAATTCCCTTTTTAATTCTGAACCCCATTGATTGGGTTATTTAAGGTTTTGGGTTTGGAGACCAGGTGCTTTCTGCAGAGTCCCAGCGCACTCTGGAGCAGGGGCAGCTGAACTGTGCCCCTGGCCACACCCACAGCTCCTGCTGAGGGAACCTGCAGGGCTCCCCACTGAGACCTCGAACTGAGCGAACCAACAACTGCAGGGGTCTCTGAAAGATAGAATCAAACCCTGACCAGAGAGGTGGCAGGAGACACACAAACCCAAGTGCCACAACTGACCAGGACCCATCTAATCGTGAACCACTGAAGCCATGGGCAAACGTCAGTGCAAGAAATTACATAATTATACAAAGGACAACATGTTAACTCCAGAAGAGAGTGGTGATCTTACAAATATGAGACCTGAACTGAGCAATGAAGAGGAAACAGAAGGAAGCAACACCAAAAATTCCTTTTTGATGATATTGAAGCTCTCAAAGAAGATATGAAAAAAAGCCTTAAAGAAATAGAAGAAAATACAAACAAAAAATTGGAAGAGATGAACAAAGCTATGAAAGAAACATGCCAGGAACAAAAAGCTGAAATAGAAGCAATAAAAAAGGCACAAAATGAGGCAAAGATGGAAAGAGAAAACCTGAAGGAAAAAGCTGGAACCACAAATACAAGCATAACAAACAGAGTTCAAGAGATGGAAGATAGAATCTCTGAAGTGGAAGACTCAGTAGTTCAAATAGATATATCAGTCAAAGAAAATAGTAAAACTAAAAAAGCCATAACTCAAAATGTTCAGGAAATCTGGGACACCATGAAAAGACCTAATTTGAGAATAATAGGAATAGAAAAAGGAGAAGAATACCAGCTCAAAGGCATAGATAATGTTTTCAATAAAATCGTAGAAGAAAACTTTCCTAACCTGAAGAAGAAAATGCCCATAAAGATACAAGAAGCTTACAGAACACCAAATAGATATGATCCCAAAAAAAAGTCAGCATGCCACATTATAATCAAGCCACAAAACATACAGAACAAAGAAAAAATTTTAAGAGCTGCAAAAGAAAAGGGCCAACTCACATATAAAGGCAGACCCATTAGAATAACGCCTGACTACTCAATGGAAACGATGAAAGCTAGAAGGGCTTGGTCAGAAGTTATACAGACGCTTAAACAGCATGGCTGCCAAACTAGAATACTATACCCTGCAAAATTATCAATCACCATAGATGGAGTAAACAAGGTATTTCAGGACAAAGGCAGACTGAAAGAATATCTATCTACCAATCCAGCACTACAGAGAGTATTAGAGGGAAAACTACAACCTAAGGACTCCAGACACATTCATGAAATCACAAACAATCAATAAGTACACAGAAGAATATCCTAGAGAATGGAAATACAGACAAGTTACCACCAAAAATGGCAGGAAATATGAATCAATGGTCACTAATCTCCCTTACTATTAATGGACTCAACTCTCCTATAAAACGTCACACACTAACAAGATGGATACAACAACAGAAGCCATCCTTCTGTTGCCTACAAGAAACACACCTAAGCGGCAAAGACAGACACAGGCTTAGAATAAAGGGTTGGGAAAAGATTTTCCAGTCAAATGGTCCTAAGAAACAAGCAGGGGTTACAATCCTAATATCTAAAAAAGTAGACTTTAAGCTAAAAGCAATAAAAAGGGACCAAGAGGGTCACTACCTATTCATCACAGGAAAAATTGGTCAAGAGGAGATTTCAATCTTAAATATTTATGCCCCTAATGTAGGGGCACCCACATATGTAAAAGAAACACTGCTAAAGCTCGAATCCCAAATCAATTCTTACACCCTAATAGTGGGAGACTTCAATACCCCACTTTCAACCCTGGATAGATCAACCAGACAGAGCCTCAACAGAGA